>VWPU01000383.1:0-39396 GCA_013398955.1 Callaeas wilsoni | reverse complement strand
CTTGTTCTTCCAGCGTGGGGAGGGAAGCGTGTCTTGGAAGCGTGGTTTGGTTCCCACCGTTTCTGTCAGTCCTGGAAATTCCTCTTTGCCCTGATCCTGTGGAGCACTTGGAATGCCCAAGAGCCAGAGCAGAGACACCTCAGCCTGAATGAATCAGGCAGAAATTAAATAACACAGGGCTTGATT
Organism: Callaeas wilsoni; assembly: GCA_013398955.1. Classification (NCBI taxonomy): domain Eukaryota; kingdom Metazoa; phylum Chordata; class Aves; order Passeriformes; family Callaeidae; genus Callaeas; species Callaeas wilsoni. The sequence goes on along the minus strand of VWPU01000383.1, from coordinate 39,210 downwards.
TACTTTCTTGTGCATTTTGACACTGACCAGACAATGATTTTGTACAGGTCTATCACTGACAAATGTATTTTTGTATTTCTGTAACTCCACTTATCTGCAGATTTTAAAGTCGTTTAGTTTTTAAATATTTTAGGTGGGTTTTTTGCTTGTTCTTTTTTTTTTTAAATTTTACACTCTGGCTTAAATTTTTAATTTAGTTCCATGGTCATAGATATGCAAGTAAAAGTAGGAGATGAGTGCATATTTCCAAAATACAAGAGTTGAAGAATGAAACACTAAGTGAGCTGGCAGCAAGTGAGAAAGGGAAAGAAATAAACCAAACCACAGTCCCTTTTGGTCCCTTTCCATCCTGTGTGGGGAGTGCTGTAGGTTGGAGGGATCAGACAGAAGCCAAAGGTCCTTCACGTGGAGGGGGAACATCCAGGGAGTGATTCTGAGGGACAGACACGACACCAAGGAGGTTTTTGGGTTGAAGCCCCCCCAAAATCAGCTCTTTGAACAGTTCAGATAAGCCTTTAAAACAAGCCCAGGACATCAGCAGTGCTTTGTTTGTTTTCCTAATTAACTTCTCCCAGACCTATCTGTCACAGAGAAGAGAACACAAGCTTGTGACTGAAGGTCTAACCCAGGTTTTCTTCATTAATTTGTCTTTCTCCATTCCTCCTTGTATTTATTTATAAAAATTATCTGGGGAGCTCATTCTGATTTTTCTGTCTGGATGCTGTCAGTAGCTCCTTACCCAGGAATGCGAGATTCCCTAAACTGTCAGGGGGACTCTCAGTGCCTGGTAACTGAGAACAACCACAAATCCCAAATGTCCCTTTAAAAAAAAAATTAATTCTTAAAATCAGAGATTGATTGGACAAATTGTTGCTCAGAGCTTGCTGGAGTAATCTCGGAGATTCTTGGCACATAATCCTGGGTGGTTGCCAAGGTCTTGGTTTGGTTCCAAGCAAATTCCAGCCACCATTCACCAGCAATTAACTCTGAGGCAGAGGCAGCTGGGCCACCCCGAGTTATCATCCCTGCAGTGGTGCCCTGGCAGCCACAGAGCTGTGCCTGTGCTCCTTCAGCCACAGAATCCCCGCTGTCCCTGTCCCTTGGGGACCACCCCAAATTCCTTCCTGGGAGCTGTGGTCCCGCACCCTGGATAGCTGTGCTCGTGGGATTCCCACCGTAAGAGCTGGAGGCAGGGGGAGAGATGAATTTAAAGCTTAATTTAGTTATTCTACTGATGCCTTAGGATTTTAGCTTTTATATTTTCATATGTTTGTAATCCTGCAGTTCTTTAGTGTATAACTCTGAGCTCCATACAGAGAGTTGGCTACTGCTTTTCCCACTTTGGTCAGACACAACAATTCCTCGCCAGGCCTGAGAATCAAGGACACCTCACTGCCTCAGGCCCCGAGATATGGAAACAAAAGTGAGTTGGGGGGAGCAAACGGAGAGAATGGGACTGCACTGCCTGAAGCTGGAATTGGACAATTAACCTCTGATATGCAAATGGACAGAACTTCTATCTGTCCCAAAAACGTGTGGCTGTGCCCATCCTGGGTGCAGTCTTTGTGAGACTCCTGCACTGCCCAAGGTGCACCCTATGAAGGCCTTTCCATAAATCCCTGCCCTTTATCCTCTCACTCTGCCCAGCCTCTGCTCCAAGTCAGCCTCTCCAAGGCGTCACTACAGTTCTGTACAATGCCAAAATGAATGACTCTTGCTTGGTCAGTACTTTATCATTGTTGGAATTCGAGGATGAGGCTACAGAAAAAAAGGGAAGTAGAGCTTGTGTTTGTGATTATGGAGTTTTGAGGCTGCAGTAAATAAATTTATGAGGTTTTGTGACCTACACTTACAGAGGAGGTCACTGCAGCGAATTCTGAACCAACTCACTGCTGGTGCTGCCACAGAATCGGTCTGCTGAGGGTTTAGTGGTGAGGTGGCCTTGGTGGATTCTTACTCGTGCTCCTGGAATTGTTCTCACTGGGGGAGATGAGTAGTGGTGGAACCCATTTGGGTTTGCTGCGCTCAGAGGGGGCCCGTCCATCCCCCCTTAAGTGGTTTTTGCAGACATTGATTGATTTTCCATCTCTGGCTGCTCCTCGGGGTGTCCTTGGCCTGCCGTGTCCCCCAGCCAGGGCGCGTGGCAGGGGCAGGAGAGGTGCTGGGATTCCCAGGCTTCCTGTGGGGACAATGGGAAGAGAAAGCCACCTTTGGGGAGCATTCCCATGGAACCGTGCTGCAGCCACCTGAATTGTGGTGAATTTTAACTGCCTGGATTAAAATTGGAATTTGCTGCTGTAATCTTTCTCCAAACATCTGGTTTTGGCAACAATAAAAAAAGGACAGTGGGTGACCTCTGCACTGGCTAAACATGTTTTTGTTATGTATTTATAGCTAAGTAAGCATCCCTTGTAGCTAAAGTGAAAAAATGGTTTTGTTTCTGTGTCTTGGTAGTAATTTGTATCCTTTCCGTTCTATTAAATCATATTAAACAAAAAATGACGGTTCTCAAATGAAAAAGGATGTTTTGATAAAGTGGTTAATGCTCTAGGTTAACTTTATAGATTTTCATCGTTTTCTGGGTCAGTTTTTGCTGAGTTAGGATGGGATTATCCGCATCAGTAGCGTTGAGGAAGGCTGAGCGACTGAAATGGGATTAAATTAGGATAAAATTAAATACTTTCTTGTCTGTCCTTTTGGATTGTTGACCCGTATTGTCACTATCAATATTTGAAGGAATGCGTTGCCCCAGATTTCATTTCTCTGTTTTAAGGTTACTTTAGAAAAGATAATTAACTTTTAATTGTGTCTTTAGTATTTGTTCTGCCTAAGCACTCAGTTTTTATTATGCTTGTGAAGGGCAATATTTAGACTGTTCTGTGGGCAGCATGAAATCAATGCTGCCTCCAATTAAGCTTTTCTTTGTGTAACACAATGGTGGGTCAGAAGTTGTCATTTGGCCTTTTTAATGGGTTTATTAAACACTGGGTTTAGTTGAGGGGTTTTCTAGAGTCATTTCTGTTAAATTTAAAACATTTTCTCTTTTTTCCCTTTTGGTCTTTAGGCAAAAAATTGGGTTTTTAAAACGAATCAAATATAATAGAGTTATTTAGTGGATGATAACCGGCCGCTGGACCACAATTTTGGTGGTATTGTAGAAAATGGAGTATTTGGAGTGGCTGTTCAGAGATTTGTGTTTATTTGTGATGCTCATTAAATAGCAGTGTAGGGCACTATACGCCCAACAGTCACTGGTGGGGGTGAGGGGCTTGTGAAAAGGCAAAAACAACCAAAAAAAAAAGGAGAAAAAGCTTTTACGGACTGTAAAACCTGGAAATGGAGCAGAGCCCTCCTGGTTCCACAGCCAAGACACCATTCCCTGTTTGAGTGGCGCTCAGCCAGGAGCTCAGGAGGTCCTCCTGGAAGCCTGCCTCGGCTTTGGCAGAATCTCTATAAAAATGGAGATGTAGTGGGTTTAGAAAAATACAAAAGAATGTGCTTTTTCACACAATGAATGACTAAATGGTGGAACTCGCTGCTAGAGGATGTGGGAGGCTGAAAGTATCAATTAATTCAATTAATTACGGATGAGCCAATTGCGAACTGTTAAACACAAGAGACCAGATTTAGCTTGGGGTTCTGGCTGGTTTCTGTCCAGCAAAGACACTGGGAGGTTCCCTGTCCTCAGGTGCCCACCCTCCAGGGGCAGTGCCCGTGTCCCTGCTGCAAAATCAGGTGAAGCAAATGGCAGCAGGTGAGAAAGCTCTTGTTTGAACAGAGCCCCCCAGAGCAGGTTCAACCAGAACAGGCTGTTCAGGACCACGGGATCACGTGGGTTGGAAAAGACCTTTAAGGTCATCGAGTCCAGCCATAAACCCAGCACTGCAAACCCCACCAAAGTCCATGTCCAGTCAGGTTCTGAGCTCTCCAAGGGTGGTGACTCCACAAGCTCTCTCTGGGCAAACTGTTCCAGGGTTTTACTACTCTCTCCGTAAGCTTTTCTTAAATTTAAATGGGATTTGCTGTGTTTCAGTTTATGCCTCTTGTCCTCGTATCAGCACCTCTGAGAAGGCATTGATTCCCTGTCCTTTACTCCCTCCCACCAGGTGTTTATTTATTTCTACACATTGATCCCATCTGGAGTCTCCTCTAACCTGAGCAGTCCCAGCTCTCTGAACCTCCTCTCACATTTTTCTGGATCAGTCATATCCGTAGCCCTTTTCTGGGCTCCAGTAAGTCCCTGTTTCTCGTGAGCTGGGATCCCAGCACTGAATTTGTGGTGTTTGGCAGAAGAAAGGGATCACCTCCCTCCCTCAGGGTGCTGGTAGCGCTCTTCCTCATCCTTAGCCCAGGGTGCTGCTGCTCTGTACTCCAGGGCACCCTGTTGGCTCATGATCAGCTTGTCCCCTAGGGCCTTCCAGGAGGTTGTTCCCTAGAGATTTTTCCAGCAGTGACTTTCTTAAACCACAATTGCTCAAGTTGTTAAAGAGCTTTTAGTGACAGATTTTTTCCAAAGTGCTTTTGAATATAAAAACAGGCTTCCTTCACCTTCAACCACGTGGTTGCTGCGCACTTAGAAAAACCCTTAGGAACAATAATCTCTCTTGAGGGGAGTTTATCTGTTTTGTTTGCAATTTCTAAGCTTTACCAGCAGCTTCTGTCCTGTTTCCAATTCCAAGTGTAGAAGGCACAGAAGGCGCAGGCTGTGGAGAGGGAGCGAGATGAATTCTGCTCTGCTAGCACTATAGAAACTCCATTTGTGTCTTAATTTTTGGAATGCAGCTGCCAGTGGCACCATTCCAGCAGCTGGGCCAGGCTCCAGCCTGGAGGTGCCCGCCCAGGGCGCTGTGCCAGGGTAGCTGAGAAGGGGAAATTTGTTCTTCTCCTCCAGGCAGGGCCACGCTGCTGACTCCGGCTCCGATGGCCTTCGGGCTCGGATTGCTTTTGGCAGCGGCTGGAGTTGGGAGCTGTGCTCTGGGGACTGCTCCCCTGCTTTCCCTGGAGGCAGGAGACACAGGGATTTCCCCAGCATCACCTGCTGCCTGCAGGCTCTGACAGCAGAGTCCGTGTGAGCAGAAACTGCAGGCAGGAGAAAGATAACTGGGCATCAATGGCATCGTCCCCAACGCAGAGGAAGGGAGGGATCGGAGCTGAGAAAGTGGGAATGAAATGTTTATTGCACTGATTGCCCCAAACAGCCTCTAATGCTGGAGCTGCTGCTGCAGAAAATGCTAGAACAAACAAACAAGAGAAAAACAAAACGTATCGCCATGAAGGACGCATTTTAGGAGAGCTGTTCCCACTGGGGCTGGTCTTGCCCTGGATTGCCAGTGCCCCTCTCATCCTTATCCAAGGAATAAAGTGGAGTTGGACCTCACTGCAGGATGCAACCGGGGAAAAACTGTATTGTTGGTAGGCAAAACCAAACCACTCTCAGATATCCCTTGACAAAACTCTCCAGGTTTTTTAGCAGGTGTTAATGAGGTGTTTGTTGCATACCCGAAGTCACAATTAACGCCTTGGGTGATCTAAGGTCATGCAGGGACCTTAGCAGGGAACTTCTCTGTCTTGTGACAGTTTATCCAAAGGGAGAATCTCTGTATAAGTTTATTTTTCCATATTTTCTCCAACTGGCCTAATACCCCACTGCCGCCTTCAGGGATCCTTTGGCAGTCAGGGAATTGTTTTGTCCTCTGAGGGATTTCTGAGGGAAACAAAGCTGTAATAAACACAGTTACGCTTTAGTGAGACAAACTTTCATTTACAGCTTAGAAAATTTAATTCCTGCAGGCTCGTTTTTATTTGGATGAGTATTTACAGCACACATTTGATTATTCCAACCCAGCTCAATTTTAAGGTCTTTATAATGTACTGGATGAGTATTTTTTTTTTTTTTTAATTTTTACTCTGCATATTGTGTCCTCAAGCCCATAATTTGCCAAGCGCTACATTAAAGTAGTAGAATATATATATATGTGTATAAAATCTTCACATATTTAATTTAGCTTGAGAAATATTTCTGCAAGCAAAAGAAGCCAATAAAGCAGTCTTTTAGCTGCATTTTCTTGCTTTCATGAATTCCAGTTCTGTAAAATCTAGCAATGTAAAATTCAGGCTGCTGGAAATTGATGGGAAAATTTCCTTTGAATTTTGTGCCCTAATGTCACAGAAGCTTCAACTATTTGAAATGCAAAAATGCAACATTTTTAAGCATTCAGTAGTGAGGCAGCAGGTTCTTTTGCTTCTGAGCATCCTTTTTTTTTTTTTCTGTTTTTTTTTTTTTTTAAAAAAACTGCACAGTGCTAAATGTAAATTTACCTTAGAGAAATTTGCACATGAGGAATTAGACATGAAAGCTGTTTAAGGTGAAATATGGAGCTCCAGTAGAACCTGCAGGACTTGAAGCAGTCTGGGATTCTTCAGAGCTCACTGAAAATCACTGGGGATTCCTGAAGAGCAGGGAAAACCCCAATGGAGTGCTTTTCATTCCCCATATAAGCGACAGAGGGAAAATAGGCTCCTCTGAAGGGAGGGAACGGCAGTGTTTTGGGGAAAAACCAGCGCTTTTGATGTGTGACCTTCTTTGGTGGTGCAAATGGTTTGTTCTACAGGCAGGAGTTGTGTTTTCCCAGCACAAACTGAACCCACTCTGGGAGGATCTTTTGGTATCAGATATTTATACGAGGTTTAGGCTGTTTTCAATAAAAGGAAGAATTTAAGATCAAATTATCCTCATGCTTCTATAACTGCATTTTCTTCTCTTTTGAACTGTTCTTTTTGGATCCTTTGTTAGAAGTGCAGTTTATAGATGAGTATTCTTAAGGTGGCTTTAAAAGAATCCTGGTGAATTATTATTTTTAAAGAAGTTAGATTAAGTAACACTTCACCTGATGTTATATAACCCAAGTATAGCTTCCCCTTCATTTCTGAAGGAAGTCTTTGAATAATGATTCATAACCAGGACATTTCCCCTTTGCAAACACTTCAAGTATCAGGGCTGAACGTTGTGTTTGGCATCTCCAGTGTTGCTCAGGCTTCAAGGATGATGAAGGAGACACTCAAGAGAGTAAGGGGAGTTAACAAAAAAGCCACTGGAGAAGGGTTTTTGCCACTGGGGTATTGCAGTTGAGCAGATCTGTAACAGAAATCAGATATCTTGAAGGGGTCAACACGGTGAGAGGAGATGGAACTCCACTACCTTTGCTAAATCTCCTGTCTCCCCCTGAAAACCTAAAAGCCAAACCCATCCCAGAGCCCTGCTCTCTGGCCAATGTAACACAAAGAGAATATCTGAAGACAAAAGACCTTAAAACCACCTTGGTTTGGATTCAGAGCAGTGCAGAAATTAATCAGGGTCACCTCTCCCATCAATGCCTCGGTGGAATTGAGCGTAAATATTTGGAAACCCCTGTGAGTGCATTATGGTGGATGTGGGAGCTGCCAAATCTCTCATCCTGAGAGCACTTGTTGGTAGTGTTTCAGTAAAGTGGAACTCTAATCAACACCCTCATTTTAAAAATTAGTTGACTGCACTTTCTGCATTTACTTTGTAAAAATTGAGCATCTTTATTTATCATTTAGAGGAAATGACATTAACAGGCTGCCTAAAGGACCTAGTAAATTCCGGTGTCTCTGGGAAAATATACTCTGTTGAAAAGAGAAAGGAAGGCAATGGGTATTCTTTGTGCTTTTCCATATCATGCATAGAATGAAAAAAAACCCTTTTATTTCAAATGCCTGGAGCTTGATATAGTGAAAATGTAGGAGAAGGCAGAACCTGTGATGCTTTTAAGGCAAGAGGCCTCTGCAGCAAACTGGACCATGGGGATGCTCAGCAGTCAGGGACTTTATCTTTCCAGAGGGTGGGATGATTTTCCATACCCAGGAACTCAGTACAAGCAGAGGAACATCCCAGAGGAACAATGCAGATCATCCTCCTGCCCTGAACTTTTGCACTTAAGAGAAATGAGTCAGTGAAGGAAAAGGTGCTCCTTCCAAGAAATATTGGGATTTAATGATACTTTGCCTCTTATCAATACCTTTTAAAAAGAGATGTAATTAAATATCAATACCTTTCTAAAAACGTTTCCAGCTTGCCAGATTCCCAAATTTAAGCTACCAATCCACTGCAGAAAATTTTCCTTTCCTATTGCTCAGACACAAAAGAAGTGTTCCAGATACCTTCCCTCCCTCCCCAAAATCATGTTATCATAGGAATGTAAGTGTTTTTATATGAAAAATATCGCTGGAATATTCTGTGTACCTTATACTGCCAGCTGTCTCCTTACCCTATGCTCCAGAAGTAAAAAGCAATGGAAAACTGGTGCATATTTCAAGGGATTTGAATCCTGCCCTCAGAAAATGCTGGCTGGGAAGCGAATCCAAAGGCTGTGGCCTGTTCCCTGTGTGCTGTTGTGCCAGGCTGGGTGAGGTGACTTTGAGGATGGAAACTGATAAGGGCAGAATCAAAGAGACTGGAAATCAAAACCCCTTCTCAGAGCTCTCAGAACCCTGGTCTGGCTTTGGTTGCTGCCCTTCCCACAGCCACCCATCCCTGCTCTCCGGAGGGAGCATTCCAGCCCCAGTGTTCTCAGGCAGCGCTCTGCAGTGGAGAGGGATTTTTTGGATAAAGTTTATTCCTTTTTTTAACCCATGCTCAATCGCAGAGCGGATCGGGTTGGAAGGGATCCTGTAGATCATCCAGTGCCATCCCTGCCATGGCAGGGACACCTTCCACTGTCCCACGGTGCTCCAAGCCCTGTCCAAGCTGGCCTTGGACACTTCCAGGGATCCAGAGGCAGCCACAGCTTCTCTGGGAATCTGTGCCAGGGCCTCCCCACCCTCCCAGGGAAGGATTTCGTGGATTTCGTGCCCCCTCCTCTTCGTGATCACCCTCAGGGTTTACCCAGGGAAGTACAACTGCACCCTGCGGCTGCTCCTCTTGGAATCGCACCAAGGCAACCAAGACACCCCTAAATTTTGGATTAAGGAGTGCAGGAGAGCAAACCAGCCTGACAGCAAACGCTGTTCCACTCATGAGAAACAGAGAGAGGGAGGAGAAGACCCTCAGCATGCTTTGCTCCAGCACCAGACTCTCCACGCTGGATGCTGCCACAGGAACATGCAACTGGTGTGGCTCCAGTGTGGAGGAAGGTGCTGCCCCACTTTAACTGGGTGGTTCTTGGCTGACCACAACCCCTGGGGAAATTAGCATTTCAATATCTGTAAAGTGATCCCAGCTATAGTGCTGGGCTCCAAAGGCAGCAATGAATAAACAAAACTCCCAGTACTGAGGTCCTCCTTCTCCCGAGGCTCCATTCTCCCGATGAATATGCTGTATTCAGCCCTCTGGAAGTGACATTAGCAGAAGGTAGGAGAGAGACTGCCTAGCAACCCACAGAAATCCCAAAGAGAGGTGGAAAGGAAGTGATTTTCATGTAATTATTCACTGCTACAAAAGCTGTTGTCAGGTAGACACTAGAAACATAGCTGTTTTATTCTTCCCCTAACCTACTTTGAATCTTTTGAGAATCACTACCGTTAAAGAGAGGGAAAAAGAGCTTAATTCAGCCATTTTCTGCCTGGCCGTTTAAGTGGTGTTTTCCTGCTCTAATGAAGGCTCTGCTTTCAGAAACTGTGTTGTTCAGAAAGCCCTGGGTAGTAAACTTCAGACACAAACTCACTCCTGGATCCAAAACGCACCATTTTTGTTGCTGCTTCCCCACCATGCACAGCTCATATTTTGTTTGGGTTTAGTTCCCCATTTAATGGCATTTCCCACTGAGCTGAGAGAAATAATTTTTTTTTTCAAGAAGGCATTTGGGGACAGGGAGCAGGGGCCAAAGAGCTTATTTATTTTAAGTAACATGGTTGGTGCCAGGCTGCTTGGATCCAGTGGGTTTTTTCCCTTTATTTTCTTCAGCCAAGCACCCCAGCTTTGCCCTCAGCCACAACTCCTTGGAGCTGAGGCTGCTTGGAGATAACTAAAAGGATATTTTAGTGCTATTCTTGCCGTCTGGATGAGCCTGGAGGAGCTGAGCTTCACTTGGCCAGCATCACACCACGCACTTTTACATCAATGACTGTCAGAAGCGTTGCCACTTCAAGCAGCCCGAGGCACATCTTCAGTGGATAGTCTGATTTATATCCTTATTTTTCTACAGTCACACTCCTAGAATAGGTTCAATATATGCAGAGAGGACAAGAGACATTGAAAGCCTACTTTTAAAGGGCTATATTCGCTGGAAAATAAATGCATCAGAAATAAGCTGCATCACTACTGAAAGCGTGTTTGTTGAGGCAGCGACATCCAGAGTCGTTTATTGTGAAGAACATCCTAAAAATTCTCAGAGCTTTAACCCCTGTCTGTAGCTATAGTAATAGAAAAATAGTAAAGAAAAATTGCTTTTAAATTATATTATAACAGTCTGTTTTACACACTGGCTCTTCCAAGGTTTTAGTTCCAAGCAGAAGCTTTATTTTCATAACCACCAAAAAGGTTTTCATTGGGAGCCCAGGGATTAACTGGTTTGATTTTGTGAAAAAACTTCTTTTTATCTGTTTTCTAAACAAAATAGGACTTTTAAATTAAGTCTGTCGAGAAGATCTGTAGGCTGTTTCTAAACATATAGCAAGGCTGTTTTGTAGTCAAACATGAAAAACTATAGAGGTAAAATAACACTGTTGACACAGTGTAAGAAAATTGAAATTATAAAGTTTATTCTCCCCTGTTTGATTTTGCCTGCAGGACTGATAGGAATAAGATTTAATCAGTGTACTGCTGGTCAGGGGACGGTGGGATGCATGCAAGGAATGGATTTGTTCCCTCTGCATCCTCCAAGTGTTTGGGTTGTTTTGCAAATAGAACAGAACCTTGACCTCCGAATTCTGTATTTTGGCAGCTGCACAGCCCAGACATTCAGCTGATTTCTGTGTTCGCTGCTGTTCAAGGAAAAAATGTCACTTGATTGCAAGAGAGTGACTAGAGAGTAAATGCAAGCGGGTTCGTTGCGCTCCTCCTGCCTCGCACGGGATTTGGGCTGGCGGCAGTGGATTGTGTTTTGCGCTTTGTGCAGAATCCGAAGGTGCTGCACGTCCCCGCTCGGCGTGGCCGGGCAGATGCGGTGCCTCAGCCTCCTCCCCATCCCTTTGACAAAGCGTTCTGCACTGAAAACACCCAAATTGCCTCTCTGTCTGCCTTTGGGGGGGTGTCACGTGAATATATAACATTTTTCAGCTTGAGGAACATGGGAAGTGTCAGAAAAAGCAGCCAGGTGTAGATCTGTTGCCTTCTCCCCAGTGTGTGCAGCCTGTTTCTCATCCCGTGATCCCTCCTGCTGCCACACCAGGCCCAACAGAGGAGGCTGTGATGTGGCTGAATGTTCTTCATAATGAGAAAGCCAGGAAAAAATCACTTTATTGGAATATGATCGGAGGTAAAATGCTCAGTCCTCCACTACTGCCTATTTTAGCATTATTCCTGGAAATACATTTATATATATATATATACATAAAGATGAGACTTGTAGCAGAGGAGTGTAATAAAATGCAATTTAGGGAATGATTCTTTTCATTGTACATTACCCTGGTGCTGCGAAGGCACTCTGCAAGCAGCAGAATAATTCTGAGTTCCCTGGTGTCACCAAAAGTTCATCTTGGGGATAAAATCATCCTTTATTAGAGAGACCTGGGATCTAAGACTGGGGAAAGGAAACAGAAAACAGTAAAGCTCCCTGTGTGGGGAACTTCAGCGAGGCCAGGACATCCTGGTGGATCTGTTTCTCCTGTGAGTGTCCCCTGAGTTGTGTGTGGAGGTTCACAGCACGAGCACCTCGTTTTCTGTGGGGTGACAACAGAAATTCCCTCTGGTTTTCAGTCCCAGCTCCTTCTGGTCAGCTGTTCCAGTTGGGGACTGAAAGCAGCTTGAATGATCTAGTGACAGGAAAGAACTGATAGAAAAGGGTGAAACTGGGACTTTGGCTTCTTCCCAAAGCTATTAGAAACTGCATTTTTTAAATAGTAATTTTTTTTTAGCATTTATTTTGGGCTTTCCTATGGTTTATGCCATATTCNGCATTTTTTAAATAGTAATTTTTTGGTAGCATTTATTTTGGGCTTTCCTATGGTTTATGCCAGCAATTATTCCGAGCTCTTCCAGCAGTGCTTGGAGCTGCCAAAGGCTCCCTGAACCACTCCCACCTCATTCCAGAGGAGAGGAAGGAAGCCTTTGTTAGGGAGATGTCTGGCAGGTACTTTTGGAATGCTTTGATTCTCCAAAAGCTTCTATTAGTGCTCATAATTAAACCTGTTGCTAATTGCCCCATGTCTCATGGGGTCACTCTTTAAGTGCAGGTGCTACCTCAAGGTCAAGACCCCACATTTTGATGGTTTCTTACAGTTCTGTCACACCTCAACCTATCTGGCAACGTGTGGTTTTATTCAGGCATTTGTGATAAAATTCTGCAGCTATTCTATGCCCTAACCTTGAAATTTCATTTATTATCTCCTGACAGCCACGGCTTTATTTTTAAAATTCTCATTTGAAACCGAAGGCAGACTGCTTTTTAAAATACAAACACTGCTGAGATTCATCAAAAAGTAATGAATAATTTAAATTAAAAGAAAACCTGGAGTGATTGCTCATTCTCAGATAGCAAAATGGGAAATAAATGACTGTCAACATTTGGAACATCATGTTTTAAAGTGCAGGCAGAGCCTTTAACTGGTCTGTGAGCTCTCCCATATTCTCAGGCAGATACTCGTGATGGGATTGTCATTAATCACTTTGGAGCTAAGGATGCTTTGAGCTTTGGTGTTCAACCTCACTGTTAAAAATGAGGAAAAAAAAGAAGAAAAGAGCAAATATTTATGGTGCTACACCCCTGGGATGCAGATTCCAGCCAGTGCTTGGTCTTCAGTGTGAAACTAATCCCCTTGGTTTTGACAGGAATGCTCGAGGAAGCAAACAGAGCTGAGTGGGCTGTAGGCAAGGCCAGGCCCAGACAGAAAAACAGTATTTTCATTTTATTTACTGGGAGAATCCTCCTGGTGCTCCGTGGTTGTTCCTGTTTATATGGAGGTGCTTGGATGTGGCAGCTCCTTCAGCTCAGCCTTTACACTGAAACCCCAAAGCGTCACCTGAGCAGCGTCAGGACGATCTGGTGGCACTCAGGAACCTGTGAAATGTAATTTAAAATGCTGCCAAAAGAGGAGGGGGACGTGTGAGCTGCTTTACCCGCACGAGAGAAGCTGCACATCAGCCCCTGGGTGTAAAATGAGCCTTCTCAGGTGTGGATGCTGAAATGCTGTTAGCAGGGAAATTTTCTCTTCTTGCATTCATTCTGTGAGAACTTTTCCTTTGCTGTGTAAGCCATGTAAACAATAGATAGGGTTTTTGTAAATAGCATTCAGATCTGGTATCTTCTGACCTCGTGTACATTATATTAGGAAAAAACATTTCTAAGTGGGTGTCTGAGATTTTGACTAATCACCCTAGGAGAAGTGTGAGCACTGTTCAATTGCTTTATGGAACTAGAATATAGAAATGGTATTGTAAATTTAATAAATAATTCATTCCTCGCTCGGGACTCCTGCCTCGCTGCATCTCTGAACCCCTGCTTGGAAGCCCACAAAGGGGAGGTACAAAGTTAGAGAAACCCCTGGAATTCAGAGATATTCCTTCAGGTGAGCACCGTTGGTTTTTATTCAGTGCATGACAGAAAAAATCAACATCGACACGTAACAGGTTTTCCCCGAGGTCTCTGCATTGTTCAGGCACTAAGCTCATTTCAGGACAGTTATGCAATATTTTGTTTTATCCCTCTCACTGCTTGCTTGGCCCTCTAAATTCACTGCGTAGGGCTTGATCGTCACAAAAAATGGCTCAGCCTTGCAAAGGGACGTTTCTGCACTGGCCACGTGCTTCAGACACCTCAGTTATTTTATTTTCGGTGTATGGCATGACCCCATCTTGCTGACAGAAAGACATTTGTATTGGGATTAAAATGAGGGGCTGTCAGACTTTTTGGGATTTTCAATTTGAAATTGGTTTTAAACTGGGGAGGGTTTTCAGTTGACTTTATCTGCAGCAGTGAGTGCTCAGTAACTTTGTCCTTCGCTTTGGACACCCATTAGAGGATAGCTGAGGTAAGGAACATGAGAAAAGGTTGCTTGAAGTGATTTATGGACCTAACATCCCATAGAAACTTTACAGCAGGGATGTGAAAAGGACCTAATTCTCCAGAGCAGGGTTCTGTTGTCTGCACTACAGCACATCCCCCTTCTTTCTTCCTTATCCTGCTTTCCCTGCACGAGCTACAATCATGGCAACAAGGAGGCAAGGGATCCTCCAGACAGCAGCATCCTGTGTTTGGCCAGCTCAATTCATCTCCCTGGGCAGAGAAAATACTCATGGAAATGAAGATTGTGTCCTAGACCTGCCACAAGAAGGCCAAATGGAGGTTACCCAGACAGCCTTAAAACAGGGGCATTGCCAGGCTTGAGAGCTGGATTTTGCTGATGCCTTGATGGGCTCACCTGAAAATAGAGGCCAGACAAAATTAAGAGAATTAAAAGCAATTATATTTATTCAAGGGCTTTCAGGTACATTCAGGGCAGACGAAGCCCCCCAGGGGCTGCACCCCAAAATGGACAACGGGTCACAGATTTTCATACTTTTATAAGTTTGGTCCATTTGCATATTGGGGGTTAATCTTCCAATTACAGCTCCAGGTAATGAACTTATTTACCCCAAGTTTGCTCCCCCCCCAACTCATTTTTGTTAACATTTCTTGGGGCCTGAGACAGTGAGGTGTCCTTGATTCCCAGGCCTGGAGAGGAATTGTTGTGTCTGACCAAAATGGGAAAAGCAGTTGCTCACACTCTGTATGGAGCTCAGAGTAACACACTAGAGAATGGCAGGATTATGAATATATGAAAAATATAAAAGCCAAAATCCTAAGGCATCATTGCAAGCAGCACTTTCCATTTTTAGTAGAAAATGCTCCTGTTTATTGTTTTGTGGGGCTGTTTGTTCCAACAGGAGTGATCAGCAGGCCACAGCTGGGGCTGCTGGATGGGAGCTCATGGTGTGAGTGAGGAGAGCTGTTCCTGGAGGGGGCAGAGCCCTGGAGTGGGGATCAGGGCACACACGGCTCTGCTTTCCCTTCCCACTCACATGGGAAGGCTCTCAGCCTCTCGCTGTCCTGCCTCAGTCCTGCTGGGAAGAAGGGGATGCCGTGGAGTTCCGTCCCCTCCTCCCTTTGGGAACAGAGCTCATCACAGGGCCTTGGGGAAGGGAAGGATTCCTGTCCAGGAAGGAGCTGGAGAAGAGAAGAGGCTGTGCTGTGTGCTCAGCGCTGGGCATGGCTAGAGGATAACTGAAACAGGGGTGAAAAACAAAACACGGGAGATACAAAGGTTCTGTCCTTTGGAACTGGCGTTTTTCAAATATTAGGGTTAGTTGTCAAAGGTTTTGTGCTTTAATTTTAATCTTGTTTTGGCGTGGAAACTTTTTATATGAGATGAGAAAAGCTAACAAAGTCTTAGCTGCATCCTTTAAAGTAGGAGCTGATAGAGATGATAAAAGAGTTCCAATCTCAAGCTTCTGAGTGCTAAATTGAATTAATTACCACTGACCAAAGGGTTTTCAAGGTCCAAAGTTCATAAAGTACAAACAGGGCGTTCTCTGGTCCAGGTCCTTTGCTCAGAAGTTTACTCATGCCAGAAAAGCATCGAGCTGTGTCACCTTTCAGACAAATGTCCTCCTTAGTCCCAGCTGCTGGCCCAGGTTTGCTGGCAGTGCCCTCGGTGTCCCTGCCCTTCGGAATGCGACTGTTCTGCACAACTGTGCTGCGTTCATCCCACGGAAAAGGGAACAACTGCTGCTCTGAGGCAGGCTCAGCACTCTCAGAAACAGCCCATAATGGTTTTGTGGCCCTGAGCCGGGTGGGTGGCACCCGGATGGCACCTGGATTTGGGATTGGTGCCTGCAAGGGCCCATCTGTGCCCGTTACAAGTTGGAACAAGAACAACTTCCCCTGAGATGCACTTTGTGAATGACTAAACCGAGGTGACACAGACCAATAAACCATTTGACACCTCACTGACTCCTCCAGCCATGAGCTGAGCACTGCAGTCTGAGGCTAAATGCCAGATACTGCCAGGCTGTTGGGGCAAGGAGATGGAGAACTGACCTGCAGTGTCACCTGCGTGGCTTTCAGGTGTTGGCATGCCTGGCCAAAGTACACCAGGGTTAGTCCAGCCCTGGTGTTTTTCAGCTACCAACAAGCTACCTGTGGTTTCCAAATTTATTTCCCACTTTGTGGATCGGTTTTGGCCGGTTCAGAAACCTGAAATTGAAATCTTACTGGGGATCACAAATTAAACACCACTGGTCCCCTGAGTGTACAGCCCAAAAGAAAGGATGCTGATTCTATTATTCCATGCAGCAACTAAAATTCTGTTATTCCACTCAGTGACTAAAATTGCTTCCCCCTTCCTGCTTAAACATCTGCTGTAGGTTCTGATGGAATTTAGTGCAACAAAAACAAAGGGCTCTTGAATCTTTGACAGGACATGTGAGTGTTTCCCTGCACAAGATGTTTCTCGTAGAGTGTTTGCCACTTTTTAGGCTGATTCACTGTGAGATGTCACGATCTTTGCCTCCTCTGAAGGAAATAGCATCACTTGTGGCCAGAGCTTGATCTGCCTCTCTGTCTGGGTACACAGGACCTCCAGAGGGATGTGCTCTCTGCTCCAGCAGCTCTGGGGCTTCTCCCTTCCAGCACAGCTCTCCTTTGCCCCCACTTCCACCAGGACTGGCATTCCAAGGGATAATCAGGCTGTGGGAGCTGTGCCAGCAGGAAGGGCTGCTGCTCCTCTGAGGGCTCTACCCTGCCCTGCAGCTCTGGAAGGACAGAAAGGGAAGGCTCCAAGTGCTGATCCAGTTTCCCAGCTTTTGTCTGGGCCCCAGAAGATGGTGCATTTTCAGCTGACCCATGCTCCTTACAGCTTTTTGGGAGCTTCCAGTCTTGTTAAAGAGCCTGTCTGTCAAAAGCCTCTCTCTGTGAAGCTTTTCCTCAGCCATGGTGAAGCTCTGGGATGTAACCAGCTGTGTCTTATTCAGGGTGACAGCACTGAAACCCTTTAAGCCACTGATGTAAATCAAATGTGATCTTAATGTTATTTCTAAACAGAAACACTCAACAGCTCCAGAGACCAAGGTCTCACTTGATCACATGCAAAACAAACACATCCCCTTTGTGTGTTTACGAGGAATTGATGGCTGTTATTAGTCCTGAAATCGTTCCCTGTGCTCCCTCTTCCCTGGCTCCAGCCTGACCGGGGAACGGCTGCACAGCCACTGCCTCTGGTTAGCACTCGGGGTTTGGTGCTTTGGTTGCTCTGCTTTAACAAAGGGCATGGAGAGATCATTTATCCCAGGAAAACAGGAGCAGGATTTGCTTGGATTGGAAATAAAAATGCAGCTGTGTGGGTTTGGGCTCTCCACATCACTCTTGTGGAAAAGCCAGGGCTTCAAGGGATGCTTCCACCTCCCGTGGGAACACGCCCAGGCCGGTCAAGTGAAATAAATTGCTTTGTTACAGTACTTTTAAAGTAAAATAGACCTGCTCATTAATGTTCTGAGGTTGCTCTGAGGAGAAGAATCTCACTGTGTCAGCTCAAGCTTCCTTTTTCTTTTCTCTGATTTAGAATTGTTTGCATCACTTTAGGATATAAATGTTCCCACAAAGACGTTACAAAGCTACTGACTTGTTAAGCTCTAGAGAACTTTTAGTTGTTGATTGTACAGTGACCAGAGCCATAACTTTGTGCCTGTTGGATCCATTGAATATTGCTAAAACCATCCTTTCCCTGGGTAAATTATCCTTTCCCTTTCCCCAGCTTAATTTACGTGTTATCTAGGAATGGCACATTTTGTCTTTAGAGCATTTATTCACAGGAAATTTTTTAGATTTGAATAAATAGCTATCCAACAGGAGTGAGGTAAATGCAGGTGATTCTATTTAGGCTGCAATTACTAGAACCATATAAAAGCCATTAAAGCATTTAACTGGTGAGGCTCTCCAGGAATTCTGTCTCACTTTCTACTTTAGGCTGATCCTGTGAGGATTCACTCCAGGAATTCTGTCTCACTTTCTACTTTAGGCTGAGCCTGTAAAGATTCACTCCAGGAGTTCTCTCTTACTTTCTGCTTTAGGCTGAGCCTGTGAAGATTCACTCCAGGAGTTCTCTCTTACTTTCTGCTTTAGGCTGAGCCTGTGAAGATTCACTCCAGCAATTCTGTCTCACTTTCTACTTTAGGCTGAGCCTGTGAAGATTCACTCCAGCAATTCTGTCTCACTTTCTACTTTAGGCTGAACCTGTAAAGATTCACTCCAGGAATTCTCTCTCACTTTCTACTTTAGGCTGAGCCTGTAAAGACCAGCTGAGCTACTCCTTGTTTACACCCTCGGGATGGGGAGGGGAATTTCCCTCTCAGCACATTTTTTTATTTAAGGTTGTGATTTGTAAAAGCTTTGCCAGACTCTGTTAACCTGCAGAGCTGCCTCTGCAGATTTGCAGCTGATATTTTGCACGAGGGTGATTTCTCCTTGCTGTCTCTGAGCTCTGCCTGTTCTGTGTCTCCAGGTGTGGGTGGATGCTGGCACACAGATCTTCTTCTCCTACGCCATCTGCTTGGGGTGCCTGACAGCCCTGGGGAGTTACAACAACTACAACAACAACTGCTACAGGTAAAGCCTGCCACGCTGCAGTTCTGCTGCTGGGGTGAAGTCTGCAGGGGTGGAAGTGTCCACACACTGAGCTTCACTTGGAATCACTTCCTTTTCCTCTTTCCGTGGGTAACCGTGAGCGCACGCGCGTGTTTCTGTAGGACAGAGATCTAGAATGTTTCTTGGAACTGCTCCAGAGGAGCTCTGCTCCAAAATGTGGTGTTTTCATCCTTTTTGGTCGTAGCTGACCCTTGCACAACCCCTCAGTGCACACAGGGATACACATTTCGTGTAAAAATACAGAGTTTCGGACAGGTATGATTGCAGGTGTGTACATTATTTAAGCTGCTTTTTAAAAAGTGCTACTGAAACATTGTCCTTAAAAATCACCTCAGTTTGGTCCATGCTCTGGCTGTCGCTTTTCCCCATTTTTTGGGGAAGTTTGCAGGCCCTGACCCTGAGGGAATGGGCAGCATTTCGTGGCTTATCTCCATATTCCCAAGGAGGGAATTGCCAGTGACTTCAGGAGGTTTTAATCTCTCCTGAATCAATGCCCAAAGGATTGCACAAAATCCCCGTTGCATGTAACTGGCATGGGCAGCGAGGTGAGCACTACTCTTTTCTTCTGGAATCCATGGCTGTTGAATTGGTTCTCCTACAATTCCTTCAAGGACAGTTTGGTTGTAGTGACTCCATTAAGATCTCCAGGCGGAGAATTAAAATTTCATTTTTCTGTCAAGGAAATAACGCAGTCCAAAAGCAAAAGAACCCCAAACAAACCACCTCTAGACCCACCAAAATTATTTAAATTCTAAATTACAGTTTTACTTGGAGAGCTCAGGAGGCAGTTTTAGGAAATGCCTCCTTCTTTCCATGTCTTAGCAAGACAAAATGTTTTGCTGCAGGAAGTGGTGTGAGTCCCCTGCAACCTTCAGAGCTGCTTGAGGATAAGGATGCCCCACAGAGCAGCTGGTAATTGTCAGGAAAATTAATCCACCAACACCAGAGGTTTATGTCCAAAAAGGAGACAGAGGAGTCCCGTTACTTTATTCGAATAAAGGGAGAGGCCATGGGGCATTCCCCTGGGGTCTCTCCAATTTTTGGAGGACGCAGCCTCCTTTTTATCCTAATTTCCCGACCGCATTTTCCCTCTCTCTTTCTCCATTGGCTGAGGTACTTGAGAGGTACAGACTTCCCGGAATGCCTAATTCCTAAGATTCCCTTCTAATGTATACCCCCCTTTGCCCTTTTTTAATTCCTATGGAATTTATGGTTCTCCTCATTGTTTATTTGCAGACCTACAGTTTACTGATAAAGACAAATCTCTCTTTCCATTCATTAATCGGTGGAATCCTGTATCTCTTAGTGCTAGTTTTTATCTACTAGCCGGCCTACAGTTTATTTGTAAAGACAAGTCCTTCATTCCTTTCATAATGAACCTTTTCCCTAATTAGCACCAGTGATGCTTTAGCAATGGCACGCCACTCCTCTCCTCTCCTCTCTCATTCAGTTTTATTTCTATTTCTTTCCTGTTGTATCCCAGCTAGAAACTGTCACTGCCTCGAGGAGTGCGGGAATGCTTTTCCTGAGGTTTTTGTAACCCACGACAAAAAGCAGGAGTTTGGGTGTGTGCGCTTCTGTAATTTTCCTTCCTTCCCTCTGAGCCCGGAGCTCAGCTGGAAAAACTCTGCTCCAGAGCTCCCGAGCAAGGGGCTGCAGCAGAGCACCTTTTACTCCATCCACAACTGCCCTCACAAAACACCAGCACCTCGTTTTCTGTGGGGTGACAACAGAAATTCCCTCTGGTTTTCAGTCCCAGCTCCTTCTGGTCAGCTGTTCCAGCTGGGGACTGAAAGCAGCTTGAATGATCCACTGATAGAAAAGGGTGAAATTGGGACTTTGGCTTCTTCCCAAAGCTATTAGAAACTGCATTTTTTAAATCCTATTTTTTTTTTTTAAAATTTTTTTTGGGCTTTCCTAAGGTTCATGCCAGCAATAATTCCCAGCCCTTTCATCATTGCTTGAGGGTGCCAAAGGCTCCCTGAACCACTCCTACCTCATTCCAGAGGAGAGGAAGGAAGCCTCCCAAACGCTTCCCAAATTTCCCAGCTAGGAAATAGATGTTCACGTGTCCTGCCCTGTGATTCTGGAGGAGCCTGAGGGAAGGGGTAGGACAGCAGGGAAGTGCAGAACGTGGCTGAGCTGAGCAGGGCAGGACACAAACAGGGCTCTGATGTGAAAAGCGCAACTTGGTGTTCTAACCTGTACTTTAAAAAAATGGAATCGAGCTGGGGGTTTTCCTCCTGCAATCCCCACTGTCTGATCATAACATCGACATTTTCTGCTGTGCTTTACTTCTTTTTATTTTTTCCATAAGGGAAAATTGCAGTGGAAAATAATGGGAAGAGGTGTTTCTGTGGGAAATGAGAAAATCTGAACTGCACATGGGTCTTCTGACTTTAAGATTGAAACCTGATTTAATTCATTAATGTGGTAAATGAATTGCAAAAGTCACTTTGTATCTTTGAAAAGGAATTTTTTTTTTTATTATCCTCACGTATCTTTCATTGAGAAACATAAATACAGCTCCTCCTTGGATGTCCCAGAGTTTGCATCCCAAGTGACTTCTCTGAGAAGGTGAAAGCCCTGGCAGTGCCATCGGCAGGCAGTGTCTCCCCACAGGAATAAAAGACAGGTGTACTGATGTTTCCTCTCATTTATATCAAGCTTAGAACCCCAAATCCATTCCCAGGTACAAGTGTAGGGTCAGCTCCCCCGTTCCCACTGTGGAGCAGGAGATAAAGGAGTCATTTCAAACACGGACAAAACTTTTAAGACCTGAAGGTTTGTCCTTTGCCGAGTTTCTAGTCCAGGAGGAAAAGAGGAATAGGAATTGGTCTTGAGGGGATCCATAAAGGTAAGGCAGGAACTGGAGGGGTGCCAAGGGCTCAGGGAAGCTCCTTAAGGAAGGCAGGATGAATTTGCAGAAGTGTCCTGCCTCTCAGGCAGGGAGAGGAGAAGTGATGCACATCTTGAATTATTCAGGTGATTGGCAGGAATTTAATTTGGAAGAATGTGAAGTTTTCATAAAAATTTGAAGTTTTCCTTTCACTTGAAATCAGTCTGGGCTTCAGTCAGGCTCTGATGTCCTCCTGCCAGGGGTGCACATGAAAAATTCATGTTGTCCTTCCAACGGTTCTCGAGCATTTGTGTTTTAAAACCCATTGGTTTCACAATCAGTGGATCCAGATCCCCCTTCCAGTTTTTCTTCCCACAGCAGAGAAAAAACCTGAACTACAGGTTCTGCCTATGGATAAAAACCGGGAGTTGAGGGGTTGGTAGAGTTCCTGCCAAGACAAAGGAAGGGAAATTGGAGGTTATATTTTTATTAGGTCCCCAGAGAAGCTGTGTTTAGTCTGTGACTGCCTCCCTGAGGATGAAGTGATTCAGCTGGGGTTGTGTTAGCGGAAAAGAACAGGAACCTCACTGGCTGGAGGGGATGAAAATCCCTTTTCCCATGTCCTTGGAGAAATGTGTGCTTATCCTGCAGATCATTTGTACCACGGTGCTGTGGTTTGCCAGATTCCCTGAGAGTGGAGATCCCTGGGATCCTCTTGTTCTCTGGGATCGTCCCTGGACCTGCTTCAGGAGGGAGCAACAGACCCTGCCGGGGGCTCCAGCCTTTATCTCCCACTCAGGCACCAGCAGCTCTCAAATATCCTGTGCCACAGCATTCCTCAGAAGGAAATATCTTGTTCTGACTGTATTTGAAGCAGGGAATAATCTAAACCAAATCTTATCTGAAGAAAACAGCCTGTGCCCAGTGGAGGCATCATGTGGCTGCATCCCCCCAAAGCAGTATCCCTCTTTTCCCCCCAGAGGATTACAAAGTTCATCTTTCTGACCTCTCTTATCGACAGGGTTTCATCACACTCAGTTTTAATTTCTCAGTGTTGAACTCACCAGTTGCTGAGGTGAGGTGAGAGTCCCTCCAGAGCTCTTCAGAGCTGAGATGCACTGAGAAGGTCAGGAAGGGGCTGGTTTTTCATTGCTTTGCTTCTCTGCAAAGCACAAGGGCCTCTGCACTCCTCAGTCCTTTTGGATTGTTATTTTGCTTTAAAACATCCAAAGTGTAGAACTAGCCTGGCTGGGCGTAACTACGGGGAGAATTTCATATGAAAAGCAAATAAATAAAGGTTAGAATTGTATTTTCAGCAATTATTTCACTGCAAGTGAACAGTATCAGGGAGAGTCCAGGCATGAACGAAGTGTGAGCATCACTGCACTTGTCTGTGTCTGAGTCTTCATTACAAATGGGAATATTCACTTTTTTTCATTGCTGGGCATATTTTAACAATTTGTAGATGTCGTGCCACAGAGATTATTTTTACTCTGAAATGGTTGTGAAAACATAAAACCTTCCCAAAATAATAGTTAAGCTTTAGTACAGCCGAGGTGATGAGAGGGAGCCAAAGCCTCCCATGGCCCAGAGGCTCAGGTGATCCCTGGCTTGGCAGCTCAGGAATGTCAAGGTGCTCCCTGCCAGGGGAGTGTGTGTGCCTGGTGCTCAGGTGAGTCCCAGGCGTGTCAGAGGGCTTTGGACAGAGCTGGGAGACAGTGCAGGGCTCATCAGTGAAGGAGCCACGTGCTGGAGCTGGTCACCTCGCTTTCGGCTCCACAAGCTGATGAGAGGACGTTATGGGATAAAAATACTAAATGAGACAAACAGCAAAGCAGAGAAGTTTTGCAGGAATTGTCTCTGACTCTCAACACCAAACCTGTGACAAAGATGTGATCCATTACTGAATTACCGAAGCTGTGGATTCAGAACCTGCTGGGGTTTACAGGGTCCTTCCTTCTCCTGAAAACTTGCACAAAAATTCGCTTCAGAGCCACAGTGGGATGGGGATAAAGCAGATGAAGGGATGGGCTTGAGACAGCTCCAGGCTTGTGTTTCAGTGGGTTAGAACCCTCATTTACTTCAGACAGCTGGGTTAGATGATTACTTTTTCAAGCACACAGCTGTCTCTTGTGGCAAACAGTCTTAAAGGAGTGACTGTCAGGAGGAATCATCGCTGCCTCATCATCTGTCACGCCTGGAGAGCTGTCTGAGAGCAAGGAGATTTCCCTGAGCTCTGGGGGAAATCACACCTTTCTGCAAGAGGATCTTCGCTTTCTTTAAAGTGATTTACTCTTGTGACATTTCCAGTCTGGGCAAAGAAATCCTTCTTCACCTTGGCCTCGTCCTTGTCGTGGTTTGAAGTGTGGGATGTGTTTGTCTGAGAGATCACTGTCCCTGCACTGCCTTTGCCTGCTTTAGGCACATTTTTTAGGCATGCACACACTTCCTAGATTATGTACAGTGCTTTTTGTTGCTACAGCCTCTTAAATACGTTAAGAAACCAAACTGGAGCTGTATTTTGCATGGATATATTTTGCCAATATTCTGCAACCAGGATAGAAGGAGCTAAGATCTGACCACAGGATGTTTTTTTTTCCCCCTCAGGAAACAGATGATACCATTTTTATAGCGTTTATAAATGAGCTTATACCCTCTGGAATACACTGGTATGATTATTATGGAGAAATTATTCTTAACAATTATTACATGTTTTACATATTTTTGAAAGATTTTACTGGGAGACAGCAAGTGACTTGCAACAGGTTTGCAATTCCGGCAGTTAAAACACAAACAAGGGTTTTATGGTGGTGTCCTCCTGCACGTGCTAATTCCTGGTTGCTCTGAGGAATTATCTGAGTTGGGACCTTACTGTTAATGAACCACTTGCTTTCCATTCCTGCAGCCCAGGGTTCTGCCCATCCTCTGGCTCAGCGGATGAAAGAAACCCCAGCTCTGGAGATCAACTGCAGTGTTTTTTATTTATATTTTCAGAGACTGCATCATGCTCTGCTGCTTGAACAGTGGCACAAGCTTTGTTGCTGGTTTTGCTATCTTTTCAGTTCTTGGATTTATGGCTTATGAACAAGGCGTGCCCATTGCAGAAGTTGCAGAATCAGGTGAGTTCCAGGTGCGGTTTTGTGAGTTAAAAAATGCCCAGAGGTTGTGGTCAGAGTTCTTGGCCTGTGGATGAGATGACTCAATGGAATAACTGCTGCAGGAAGAGTTCTGAACTGTTTTTATGGCCATACGTTTGTGTGTGAAAAATACAAATGTTGCTGTGCATAGAACCAAATTCATAAATTCAAGGAGCCCCTGCTACACCAACTTAGTCCAGCTGAGCACCCAGAATGTTGCTTAGCAGAGATAAACCCAGCTGTGAGCGTTAATCCTCATCTGCACTCCATCTTCTTTCACTGAGACAGACTGAAATCCACAGGTATTTGTTCCTTCTGGAAAAAAGAAAAAAACAAAAAGGAAATTAAAGAAAAAAAGCTGCAGCTGTTAAAATGAGAAACTAGATTTATGGAAAATTAACCATCCACAACCACCATTGGAGCTGGGCTTCCAGTGGAGGTTACTCCACACCTTTGTGGCTCTAACATCCTCAAGCAGAAGAAAAAGAACAGGAGGCTGCCCAGAAAAAAACCCCAGTGTAATGCTGAGCTGCTGAGGAGGAGAAATGACTCTCATGGAGTTAGTCCCAGGAAAACTGCAAAGCAAGCAGAGCTTCACTGATACTCTCATGGAAAATATTTATCTTTTCCTAAAGCCCTGAATACAACTGGCTTACACTTAATTATAGGAGCTTGAAAATGCTGCTTCAAATGAAGGAGCAGCAGTGTGTGCCAGGTGCTCACTGAAGTTATTGCAGCAGGAGCACAGAGAATTCCTTTCTTGGCTGGGGTAGTGCCTTTGGGGCCCTGCTTTGAAAGCTGGCTGGCTTCATAAAAAGCAGCTGATAAATGAAACCAGAAAAACACGAGCAAGGTGAGGAGGTTTCTTAGCAGATCTGAGAAGTTATCAGTGCTCTTACAAAAAATGTCCTGTTTTGAAGATTTCTCTAAATGTGCAGCCAATGAATTGATGTCACACAGCAGCACACAAAAACACAGAGCAGGATGGGAGCCAATGTTTGCCTTGCACCAGGTTAGAAAAAAAATAAAGATTCCAGGATGTGCTCCTAAGTTATATAAGACAATCACAGGACCACACGCTATGATTTATTCAGGGATGTTTGTAGTGCTGCACATGCACACAAAAAAAGGGGAACATAAAGCACTGGGATGTCTGAACAGCAGCTGAGCATCCTTTGGCCAGGAGGCAGCAGAGCTGTGCCAAGCAAGTGTCCACTCTTCATAAGCTTCATCACCAATCGTTTAGACTATGAGAGGGGTAGTTTGTCAAGGTTTTCATCTTCACGCTTATCTGCCATGAAAGAAGAATCAGGTTGTGGGGGGCTGACCCTCACCAGCAGCTGAGCATCCACACTGCTGTTCATTCACTGAGCCTCCACGGTGGGGTGGGGAAGGGAGCAGGGAGAGGAAAAGTGAGAACATGGGTGTGTCCGGCTGAAAGAGTTTGGTAAGTGATGCTGAGTGAGCCCTGCTCAGCCAGAGCCACACTCTTGGTGTCAGCAGCGCTGTTCTCCCTCAGCTCAGGCTGCTCTGGAGGAGCTGAACTCTACCTCAGCCACCTCCCCACTCAGGTATAAACTGTTTTCCTTCTTATTCCTTTTCAGGACCAGGACTTGCTTTCATTGCTTACCCTAAAGCTGTTACCATGATGCCTCTGTCTCCTCTGTGGGCAGCTCTGTTCTTCATGATGCTCATCTTCCTGGGTCTGGACAGCCAGGTATGAAACAAACCCCATTGCAACGCTTTGACAGCATCCCCAGCACGTGGAAATCACACCCAAACAGCATCAACCTGCTGAAAGGCTGAACCCTAACTTAATTATTGCTATTTTAAATCTCAGTTCTGATGCTGGATATTCCTTCAAGATTCAGAGCAAAGGCTGGCTCAGCCTAGCTCCAGCTTTCATTATTAGCATGGAAATCAGTCTGAACTTCAACAGGGCTGATTAAAATTCACGGTTCAGTAAAATTCCAGTGTGTCTTTGCCTGTTTTTACAGCACTCTGCAATGAATTTTGAAGCTGAATATCAGACAGTGGTAATGTAATTTTCTGTGGTGTATTGATGCCTTAGGATTTTAGCTTTTGTATTTTTCATATATTTGTAATCCTGTAACTCTCTAGTGTAGAACTCTCAACTCCATACAGAGTGTTAGCTACTGCTTTTCCCATTTTGGTCAGACACAACAATTCCTCTCCAGGCCTGGGAATCAAGGACACCTCACTGTCTCAGGCCCTGAGAAATTTTAACAAAAGTGAGTTGGGAGGGAGCAAACTTGGGGTAAATGACTTCATTACCTGAAGCTGTAATTGGAAGATTAACCCCCAATATGCAAATGGACCAAACTTATAAAAGTGTGAAAATCTGTGACCCATTGTCCATTTTGGGGTGTAGCCCCTCGGGGGCTTCGTCTGCCCTGAATGTACCTAAAGGCCCTTCGATAAATATAATTTCTTTTAATTCTCTTAATTTTGGCCTCTGTTTTTAGGTAGCCCATCAAGGCATCAGTATTTTTACTGCAAGATACCGTAGCAAGAAATGTGCAGGCATATCCCGCAGCAGAGGAATCGTTGTCCCTGGGTGACTGTACAAATTGCAAAAGCTGCTTGAAGAAAAATCTGAAGCGGCTGGGGTTTTTTAGCATGCAGCTCAGCCCTTGGCACGACTGGGTTCAGAATGTTTGTGATTCTAAAGCTCAGCAGTGCTTGTTCTGCATGACATTTCCAATCGTTCAACTTAATGTTTTAATAACTGCTCTATTTAATGATTTAACAGGTTCTTAAAAGCTGTGTTGTTTTTTTTTTTTTTTTTTTTTTTAAGTGAGCAGTTTCTGGATTCTGCTCTTGACTATTCCAATGTCTATTTTTGAGGCATTAATTTTGGGGCTTATTTTAGAAACCTTGTCCAGCTTCTGACTCAGGCCTTCTGCTTTTTGCTGATGTTTAAAGATACTGAACATGTTCCTGCCCTCCTTCCTCAGAAGTGCCTGGCTTGGGAACAGCTCTGGGGAACTTCTCTCTTCTGGCACATGGAGAGAACTTCCCCCAAACCTTGCTGCTCCTTTAGCAGGTTGGAAGGTGCATGGCAAAAGTGCTTGGGGTGACACAATCCCGTGAAGGGTTTGTATTTAACTCTCATTCAAGCCACATTTGAAAGATTTCATTTTCATTTAGTCCACCTGCTGCCGGGCAAATGTGCTCTGAGATAATGTTAGAGAACCCAACTGTTTGAATTTGGTGGAAATCCACAACTTTGGACTTTTTAATTCTAAAATGTTCCTCTCAGTTTGAGCTTCTGCTTATGGAGTGTCCCCAGGGACCACGCACCCTCTGTGATGAAAGCATAGGAGGGTATTTGAAGTGTTTACTGGCAAATCCCAGTGCCAGCAGCAGAGGGGACAGAGATTTCATTGGTGTTTGCTGTGCTTTGTTGCAGTTTGTGTGTGTGGAAAGCATTGTGACAGCTGTGGTGGACATGTACCCCAAGGTGTTCCGCAGGGGCTACAGGAGGGAGCTGCTCATCCTCGGCCTCTCCGTCGTGTCCTACTTCCTTGGCCTCATCATGCTGACTGAGGTAAGAGCTGCCTTGTTCAGAGGAGAAGGGCTGGCTTTGTGTTGATAATCACAGCAGATAAAGCACAAGAACCTCTGCCACAGACAAATTTCCCAGTCAGGAATATGACAACGAAATACTTGAGAGACTGTTCTCACTCCCGTGTGACATCTGAAATGGGAAAAGTGTCCTTGTTTTAGCAGCTGAGCTTAGGAAATGTTTTAATCAAAAATACACAGCATAGCCAAGGAAATTCCATCTGTTTTGCACCAGCCAACCAGACACACTGATCGTGGTTTCTGCTTGCTTACCCTGGACAGGAGCAACCACATTTTGGGTGGAAAAAACAATAAAGAAGATGAAGTAAAGTGAAAAGAGAAAATAAAACATCTTTGGTTTCTATATCACCAGGCCACGTCATTCAGTGCGGCCAATCTCTGAGCACAGATTTTTTTTCCCAAACAAAGCAGGGTGTTTGCTTTGGGATGTTCTAACCCCAAAATTCCCAGGGAGTCAGTCCATCCCATGGGCTCTGGGATGAGCTCGGGTGGTCAGAGCCTGGTGCTGATAACGCCAGGGTCGAGGGCTCCATCCCTGCGTGGGCC
The DNA here is from genome assembly GCA_013398955.1 of Callaeas wilsoni. Lineage (NCBI taxonomy): Eukaryota > Metazoa > Chordata > Aves > Passeriformes > Callaeidae > Callaeas > Callaeas wilsoni. Next base: position 10,285 of record VWPU01000383.1, on the reverse strand, counting down.
ATCCACTGAAGAGTTGGGCTCTTGTGAATCCCTTCCAACTTGGAATAATCTGGAACTTGGAACATTAATATTGTAGTGACACCAATCAAATCTCCCTCTCCGATGAGAGATACGACGCCCTGCGTGAAATAATGCATTGAACAGAAGTTTTATATTCCTATATACTTTATGTTTACCTGTAATCATTCTTGCCCTCAGTGAAATAATCATCTCTGCTCTGGAAAATGGGAAATCTTGGGATGACCCCTCCACAGCGCGCGTCGAGCAGAGCACTGAGAGGTGTTATCGAGATACACAGGCTAAAAGAAATATAAACATGAAGAGTGAAGGGGATGCAAGTTCTCCAAACTGGCAGGAATATCCTTGCAGGAGTTTTGTTGTCCTTACCTTGTACTGTCTTGGTTGATTTCTAAATTTGCAGTTTGCTCAGGTATTTGCTGAGCCTCACCATGATGACTTTGCAGTAGCAATTTCGTTTTCTTCCCATTTTCAGGATTCTCTTCCACCTGCAGAAAGTTGTCTGAGATGTAACGGATCACATGAGCTCCCCAAAAAACATTACATTCCAACTGAGGAGCTCATCTCAAGCCCCTCTTTTCTTCCTTAGAATTCCCTTCCATTGAAATGCTCTTTTGTGGACTCCTCCCCATTATTTCAGTATTAAATGCAGATGTGATAAGTGATTAAGTATCTCACACAGAAAGCAGTGTAATATTATCCATATCGTTTTAATTGTCAGGTTAACCACGACGTTATTGGTTGGATGATTATTGTTTCTTTTTCTTTGTGACAGGTAATAAAAACTTGTTTCAGTCACGTGGCTTAAAGCCTGTGAGCTGCACTCACACTTTTTTAGGTCGCTTTACTCATTTTACAGTCCCTACACCATCAGAGAGGGATTCTGGTAGCTACAGGTTTTACCTTCTTTCCCCACATTTTAACTAATTGTTTTACATATGAATAGCACAAACTCAGAACCAGGATCTGGAGGTCAGTGGCACCTGGGAATATCTACAGCTCCATGTGATAGCAAGTGGAAGTTAAAGCAGGGAGGTGGGAGAGCATTTTTGAGAAAAAAAAAAAATCAAATTTACTTCGCTCCACTCCAGATTTATCACCCTAAAGGAAATGCAGAGCAAAGAAACCCCCGAGAAATGAATATTCTTTGTTCAAGAAGGAACCAGTTTGAGTAGGAAGCTTGCCAGGGAGCCAACAGCTTGACGGTGTAATTAAAACAGATTTGCTGTGCAATATTCCCGCCGGTGCCAACCCAATATTTTTTCCCCTTTCCTGTTTTTCTCTTCCAGGGTGGGATGTATGTCTTTCAGCTCTTTGACTCCTATGCAGCCAGCGGGATGTGCCTGCTCTTTGTTGCCATATTTGAGTGTGTCTGCATAGGCTGGGTGTACGGTGAGCGCCTGAAAATTGCTCTGGTTTTCTTATCGAAGTTTTCTATTTGCACAAAAGCAAAGTGAAAGCCTTGTACCCTTATGGAATGGGGCCCTCCACATTCCCACGCCCCCAGAAAAATCAGGAATGCCTTTTTCTCCTCAAAGATGCACACTCTGGATGGATAATTTCACCTTATAAAACAACATAGAACTGCAGACCACATGTGCCCAGCTACCCTTGGGTTCACACACGAGCTTGTAGCATCTAAAGATATTTATATATAAAATATATACTCTTTAACAGGGGTTATTTACAACCTCATTCTACAATGAAGAGAGTAAATCAACTAAATATTAGGTTTATAACATGCTTTGAAGGAAAGCACAACTAAAAGCGTGGAGGAAGGTGGAGAGTAGGACTAGATGAAATGTTAATATTTTTGTGACAGCTTGTGCCACGCCAATCAAATCTCCCTCTCTGACAAGAGATACATTGATCTGTATGAAGTGAATGCAGTTGAACAGGAGTTTTATAGCAGCAGGAATTTTAAATCAAGCCCTGCCACGAGCAGGGGGCAGATGGCAGGGAGGAGTTTTCCAGGGAAAGAGGCAGCAGCTTCAGCCTTCCCAGCTCTGTCTGTGCTTTAAACCCTGACCTGGACAACCCCTTCCATGTGCACTCTACATCTGCTTTTCCTTTGCTTTTTTGGGCAGGCAGCAATCGCTTTTATGACAACATTGAAGACATGATTGGGTACAAACCCGTGTCGTTGATTAAATGGTGCTGGATGGTCCTAACGCCAGGTATTTGTGCAGTAAGTACAGAATGTCCAAATAACTTGTTTTAGCTATAAAAGGGGGTTTCTGTACATGTTTTTTATGATTTTGCTGCTGCTAATAGTTGAGAGAAATGCCTATGGGTTCATAGCATGTATTTCAAATAAAAAACACTCTGTAAGATCTGTAAAAATTATTAAATATTCTGTGAAAAATCTTAGTATGTATAATCATAGGAAAAAAAAAAAAAAAGTAATTCCAGGGCCCTAAATGAACATTTGCCAGAACAAGAGAGATGTTTTTCCCCGTAGTTAGTACAGCTTGTGTGCCAACACACAGCTCGAGCTCCTCCAGGCTCGCGCTGGGTCCCTCGCTGCTCCAGCCTCCTTTCTCCTCTCACTTTGGGGGAGTGCACATTTTCCAAAGGAGACAGGACATTTTTCACTTTTAAAAGTAGTAGGAGAGGCCAAAAGCCCAACCCATCGGCATGAAGGAGGGGAAGGAGGCTGGTGCCAGCTCTGCAGATGTGTGGCAGTGTCACAGGGACAAAGTTCCAAAAGCAGCATGATCTGCTTGCCCTTAAAATTGGGGATTAGATGCCAACACCCCTTCCAGCTGTGTAACACCCAGATGATGGCAACTGCAAACCACAGGAGCTGGGGCACCTGGAGATCCAGGTTCCCATTTGCAAACTTGGGAAAATTTCTGACTCATTTGCACCAAATTTGAAATGACTTTTATATCATTTGCACTTATACACTCGTTTCACTGCTTTGGAGAAAATTACATGGTAGCTTTTCTGTATTTCATACACTGAAATGGTCCAAGCTGCTTGATTAGAAATTTAGACAGATTTTTTAGGGCTTTTGGCAGGATGAAAGCGTCGGCCTGCAAAACTGCAGATACGCACAGTGGATTAAGGCAACTTCAAAAATTTTGGCTTTCCTTTTTCCTTGTGACAGGCTGGAGAGAACCCAGCTTGTGTTACTCAATCACAGCTGGTTCACTGTAGCAAAACTTAATCTTTCCTGCCCAGGTGCTGTTTGCCATCAAAGAGCAGGGTTTATTGTCATCAAGAGGTAAATAGGATTAAACTTGAAAGGTTGTTCGTTTCTGCAGGAGCCTCTGAGATGTGTTATTTAAGCTGTGCAGAAAAGAGGATGTTGCTGGTGGGGTTTTTCTCTGAGTGATTTTCCCTCTGCTTTCCCTCCTCGGGCAGCCTGGCCTGGCCTAAACAGTCAGGTCCTTGTTACATGTGCAGGGTTTGCCCAAACACCTCTAATCATCTCTCTCCTGGTTTCAGGGAATCTTCATCTTTTTCCTGGTGAAATACAAGCCCCTGAAATACAACAACGTGTACATCTACCCCGACTGGGGCTATGGCATAGGGTGGATGATGGCACTCTCTTCCATGGTCTGCATCCCGCTGTGGATCTGCATCAAGCTCTGGAAGACAGAAGGCACTTTCATGGAGGTGAGAGAGATTTGCAGATCAAGGATGCTGGGAAAAGAGCTGGGAAGGGGGTGGGAGTCCTCACCTGCACCCTTTAATCACAGCAGCAGTGCCACATCCCTGCTCCCTGCGTTAGGGATCTCAGTCACTGCTGGAAAGAGAGTTCTGAACTTTCTCTGCTTTATTCTGTTGGTTTTTTGCTGCTAGTAGTAAACTAACCAGAGCTGTTGATTTAAGGTGCTCTGTCCCAGCTCAATTTGTAGCTTAAAATGCCTGCAACATCACCCAAATCCCCCCAGGTTTGTACCAGCCCTTCTCTCAGGTCAGCTGCCTTTTTCCATGCTTTTGGTTTGTGCTGCCAGGATTTCCTCCAGGAGCTGGGCTGCCCACATGCCTGTTTCTTGGACAGTTTTCCTGATTTCAGTTCTCTAAAGGAGAAACGCAGCCAAATAAAGAGATTCGGGGGAGTTTTCTGGTGTCAGGTTAGCTCAGGTCTAGGCTGAGGTTAGAATTATCAAATCTAAACTTGGAAGGTTGCTCATTTCTGTGGGAGCTCCAAAGAAAGGCAGCCAAGGAGGCAATAATGGAAGAAACAAGAATACAAAACTTATTGTGCCATTTGGGATTTCAATATTGCAGAAAAGCCTTGTTTTGCCCGTATTACAAAGACTCTGTTCAGCTGATTAAACACAGCCTGGAGATTGCCTAGGAAATCTTTACTGTGGGCATATAAACTAAAAGTGAATTTTCCATGATATGTTTTTCTTAGAGTGTCAAAAAAGGAAGTCTGCACAAATCTAAACATGAACTATTTCCTTAATGCACCAGCCTCACCTGTCGCTGCAGGTGAGCAGACTTGGCTGGAGCTGCAGCACTGCAGACAGGTCGTTATCTTTTCCCTGCAAGGATGACAAGAGGATTGTTTTAATCACAGCTGGGAGCTTTTTGGGGAGCCAACGTCCTACTGTGAGCAGCAACCTTGCTGTGAATGTCATTGTTAGAAAGAGAAAATATATTTTTCTTTACCACAGCTCAATACACTTTGGCTGTCTCTGGTTTATTTGCTTTTTTCCAGTGGACATCCATTGATAATGAAATGAGAAACAAAATGCACCTGTAGAACAGGCACAGTGCTGAGTGTCTTCAGGAAAGGGGATGAACTAATCAGCACAAAAATTCACTTTGGTTTTAGCTTTGCCTTCTTCGGACTGGTGGGATTTATCCAGGATTGTGTGGCCTGCAGGTCTGAGGATGTGCCCACAACAGGGAAATAAATGAGGAGCAGACATGCGAGAGAAAAGCTTTTTATAACTGATCTGTTACTGAGAGGTGTGTCTGTGGCCAAGAAAAACGTAATGATTTCCAATTTCTCCAATTGTCTAGAAATTCAGGAAGTTGATTACACCTAGCTCAGACCTGAAAATGCGGGGGAAGCTCGGAGGAGGAGCCTACATTGCAGCAATAAATGACTGCGATGCCAAACTGAAAGGAGATGGCACCATTTCCACCATCACAGAAAAGGAGACACATTTCTGAAAGAACTTTTTTTTGGTTGTTGTTGTTTTATTTTTTTTTGTATAAAGAAATAAATAAATTCACTTAATTATAGAGGCTGGCTTGTTTTGCACAGAATTTTATTAACCAGTTAATTTTAAAGTGAAAATTGTATACTTGTTTAAAAAGTGATTTTTTAAAATTACTCTATCCGTAATGATTCTGTAAAAGAAAAAGAAATAGTATTCTATGGTCTGTTAGTGATGACTTCTTGTAATATGGTGATTTCAATGATTTTTTTTTTTAGACTTTAGAGGGAGCTGTATAATGTGCTGTAAAACTTTTCTACTTTGATTTGTGGCAGGTGTAATGTTGTATAGACCTTCTAACCTGTAAGCATTTCAGACCATTTCAGCTGTCCATGTGTGTATATAAAGGGGACCAGCCTGTCCTGTGGTTTGCTTGGGAAGAAATCTCCCTTCAGGGTGAGTTTGGTGACGCCGATGGCGCCTCAGCTGCTCCCTCCTCCTTCCCTCCACCCTCCGCTGGCTTCAACAGGGCTGAAAATGCAGAATGGGCCCGCTCCTGAGACACCGTTTTCCCGGAGATTGGATACAGACTGGTTCTGAAGGGCTCAAATTTGCTGCTGTGAGTTCCTGGTCTCTGAGAGGACGTGCTCCTCGGGTCACCTCCTAGACATTTCCATCTTCCTCTGCGGATGGCTGCTCCTGCGTTTTGGCTGGCGCTTCCCGGTCCCTGGAGTGACCCGTGTTTGTGCTCCTGCAACATGAAATCAAGGTTATTTCACAGAGCTGAAGAGGTTCTGAGGGGAAAAAGAGCAGGTTTAGGGCTCTCTCTGGCTGTACAACAACTCGATCCCCTCCGGAGGAATCCAGAATCCTACAGTGCCGATGTGTAGCACTACACAGCTCCTCTGCTGGCACAGGGTGGGAGTTTGGGGTGTCCTGTGCAGGGCCAGGAGTTGCCCTGGATGATCCTTGTGGGTCATTTCCACCTCAGGGCGTTCTCATTCCTTTTCAAGGTCCTTTCCAGGTCTGCTCAGATTAGGCACGGATTCCTCTGCCCTGGATGGGATGAGGCTTGCACTGAAGTCAGGGCAGGAATTTCTGTGGCAGAAGTTTGGGGTAATGGTCCTTTCTCTCTGCAGGAGTCCCAGGAGGTCATTTCTACGTGGTGCAGGGGAAGGGATTCACCCAGGGGTGTTGTGACCCCTCGGTGTCACGGAGGGAGCGGTGCTGGCTTTGTCACGCCAGGCCTTGGCCTGGGCTGACTGCCTGGGTCCAAAGCTGGCTTTGTGCGTGCCTCCAGCTGCTGGATGGTTGTCCCAGGAGGTGTGCAGATGGCCCACTATCAAAACCCCTAAACTCTGTCTTGGGATGTGGGGTTTTTGTAACCTGATCATGTTCCAAACGCTGTTATTTGTTCTGGACAATTTTTGCTTGGCCCGTGTTTGTTATTTGATGGTTGTGAGAGAAACCTGCGGAGGAACAGCATCCTGCCCTGGACAGGATCTGGGGGGAGAGACAAGAGACAGCCCAGAAGAAATGTCATAAAACCTGCTGCCTTCTCTGCAACTCCACCCCACCGAAGCTCAGACACAGCACCTACAGTTGTTAGGAACAGAAGTGGCTCCTGGCCTTCTCCTGAGGAAATATTTCCCTAGAAATCACTAAATATATCTTAATATTGGCTAGAACTGTACCTGCAGTCAGCATTTCTCTGAGCTCTTGCTGTTACTTCTTAAAAAAAAGCGTTTTCATGGAACTGCTTTGTCTCAAGTCACTTCATTAAATCTAATAGAGCCATTTCATTTTTACTTTATCTTATTTGTAGGGGTTTATTTTGTGTGTGGCAAGGTGGAAGCCTAACAGAGGGCCTCAAATCCTGTAAGTCCTGTTTGCATATCTCCATTGTGAGGTGCTTGGGACAGGACATTTGGAAGGAAGCTGGATTTAGGAAGGCACGGAACCATCATTTTGTGCCTGCTGGCCTCTCTCAGAGCGAGCTGAAACTCAGTACCGTGAGACAATGATACTGGGAGAGAAATGCTCCCAGGACTGGAACCAGAGATTGAGGTATAGACAGTGAAGAAACTGAATTGGCATTGACACTCCAAACTCTAGGAATTCACATTTTTGGAAGTCCCAGCGGGTCATGAATATTTGTGACCCAGTGTCCCTTCCTTGAGTTTTCTCTCCACCCACCCACCCAGAGCCCCAGGTGGGCCTTGGGGTGGGTTGAGGTCTCTCCCCAGGAGAATGTNTTTGGAAGTCCCAGCGGGTCATGAGTATTTGTGACCCAGTGTCCCTCCTTGGGTTTTCTCTCAGGTGGGCCTTGGGCTGGGTTGGGGTCTCTCCCCGGGAGAATGCGAAGATATTTCCTGGTCAGTGAGGGGTGTGCAGGTGGAGCTGCACCTTTGGCTCATGCTCGGCCTTGGTTTCAGCGCCATTCCCTCAGCAGTCAGCATTCCAAGGGAGCGCCACGAGCTGCAGCTCCCTGCTCCCAGGGCCATCCACGGCACGGTGTGACCCCACGCGGGCCAGGGCGGCCCTTGGGATGGGGCCACATCTGGTTTCTCCCCAGATGTTGCTGCTGTAGGACCCATCCGAGTCCTCCGGAGTGCCGGCCTCATCCACGCCTCTCCAGGAAGGCCGTGCTGTGTCCGAAGCTGCCTCCTCGTGCTGCTACGAACGTTTCACCCGGGCTTTACACAGGGCTTGGCGTGGTCTAAACCATCCCCGCTGTTCCTGATGTGCTGTGCTCTGTGTGCTCCTAATATCTGACTTGTTTAACACTCTACTGATTTTTAAAAAAACTCTTTTTTTTTTTTTTTTTTTTGGGGGGGGGGGTAATTTCCCTATTTGTTTTTGGTTTGGGGTTTTTTTTTGAAACTGTATGAGGGGGGAAATGCAAAAAACCCAACTCTGTGGTGATGATTTTTTTTTATGCAGTAGAAACAAACTGCCCTTTTCTGAAATATTTGCAGAAATTATTAAATTAAATAATATTTGCAGAATTATTAAAAATAATACAATAAAAATGAACAACCACTAAGGTTTATGTAACATTTTACGTGAAGGAAGATTCTGTTTGGTTTCGAAGGGCACAAGATTTCGTCTACTTACTTTGTTCTCAAAAATTAAAGGAAATGGGCAAACCCCATTCTGTGTATTTTAGTTTATATTGATGTATTTCACATGACACTCCCCTAATGAATTAAATAATTTCAGCTATCCTGGTAGAGCAGACAAATGTCCCATGATTTGGAGTGGGGAACTGAGAAACAAGAGGAGGTTTAGCAACTTGTTTGAGGTTACGCAGCAAATCTGTGGCTGAGAGAAACTGAAGTTTCCCCGTGTCACAACTTCATGTCATTGTTATTAAATATAAATATTTGTATAAAATGTGGATATAAATAAATATAGATTAAACTATAACGCATAAATAAATATAAATACATAAAAATATGTAAATAGATCTATAAAAAGATACCTATAAATATATAAAAATATCAATAATGTAAATATAAATAAAAGTGCAGGCCAGTCACCACTTTCCTGCTGCTGCCCCTTCCCTCCCCACCCATGGCTGGTTTTGCTGAGGCCCCTTTGTGTCACTTGCAGAGTCAGAGCCATGCAGGGAGTGGCTTCAGGAGCTGCTGGGGATGAAAACTCTGCCCAACCCAAGCTCCCAGTGCCTCCAGCACCCCACCCAGACGGATGCTGGTGCTGGAGGGAGATGCCACAGGGAGGGGAATTGCATCTTCCAGCTGCTGGATTGAAATAACCTCCCAGCCAGTGCTCTGTCCTCCTGATGATCTTTTGTGCTCTGATTTTATGCTTTTATGTTTTTCTGGGTGCCTGGAGAGTTCAGCTCTGGGGCCTCCAGCACAGGAAGGATGTGGAGCTGTTGGAACAAGTCCAAAGGAGGCCACAAAAGTCACGAAAGGGCTGGAGCCCCTCTGCCCTGGAGCCAGGCTGGGAGAGCTGGGGGTGCTCACCTGGGGAAGGCTCCAGGGAGAGCTCAGAGCCCTTCCAGGGCCTGAAGGGGCTCCAGGAGAGCTGGAGAGGGACTGAGGACAGGACACAGGGAATGGCTTCCCACTGCCAGAGGGCAGGGTCAGATGGGATACTGGAAAGAAATTGGTCCCTGGGAGGGTAGAGAGGCCCTGGCACAGGTGCCCAGAGCAGCTGTGGCTGCCCCTGGATCCCTGGAAGTGTCCAAGGCCAGGCTGGACAGGGCTTGGAGCAGCCTGGAACAGTGAGAGGTGTCCTGTCCGTGGCAGGGGCTGGGAATGGAGCTTTAAGGTCCCTTCCAACCCAATTTTTTCTATGATCCTTTCTTATGTCTCTGGCCCATGTGCAGGGAGAAATTCTTCGTTTAATACACAACACACTGATGAAAACTTCTGCTCTTGCACCCTGAGGCACCCTCTTACACAGCAGCCTGCAACACAGGAAATGAAGTTCTTTTCTTAAAGGCTCTTTCTCATCTTGACTGCCCAAGCCTGGCTCTAATAAGGAAAACATGCTATGGATTTTGCCAAAGCCTTTCCCCTCCTCTCTGACTGTGCTGCTCCTGGCTGCTTCTGTGCTGTTTTACTCTGTCAGAAGGCCCCTGTTTCTCCCCAGATGTTGCTGTCAGCTGAAGGAGAGGCTCCTTCCACACTGTGATGAGCTCCAGGACTTTTAAAGTTAGGGACTGCTTATGTCATTCCAATTAAACAACAAGAGAAGCCTAAGGATAGTCAAGAATTCCTTGCTAGCAGTGGTTAAAGACAAAATATTGGGCTGTGCTGGTTAATCCAGCCCCTCAATCCCCTCTCCTTTCCAAACACTTCCCACAGCACTCTGGAAGAGGCACAGCAGCTTCTCTTCAACCTTGCTGTAAGACATCTTCTGAGGAACACGGAGAGCCGGGGCTGACAACACGCCCTCCCTTCCCCTGCTCCTCCCGGTGAATCATCCCTCCCCTCTTCCCAAAGGGCTGGAAACTGCAGCCAGGGCATGCCACGCTCAGCAGAGCAACCTGCAGCTCTTCAGGCAGACACGGCCAGGGCTCAGTCTGGCAGCAGCAGTGACGTGGGACTTGGCCGTGCTCTGCTCAGCCCTGGTGTCACATCCCCGATGTCACAGCCCTGGTGTCACAT
>VWPU01000382.1:0-43150 GCA_013398955.1 Callaeas wilsoni | reverse complement strand
GCCGCCGGCAGGGGGCGCCCGCGGCCGGGACGCTGTGGGGCGCGCGGCCCTTTGTGCGCTGCCGATGGCGCCCGGCACAGGTCGCCCGCGTCTCAGGCTCCAGCGCCTCCCGAGGCGAATCCCTCCGCTCCTCGAGAAGCCAGGCACAGTGGCTGGAAAGCGGCGCAGCGGAAAAGGACCTCGGAGTGCTGTTCGGCAGCTGGCTGAACATGGGCCGGCGTGTGTCCAGGTGGCCAAGAAGGCCAATGGCATCCTGACCGATATCAGCAATAGTGTGACCAGCAGGAGCAGGGTAATGAGAGTACTCGGCACTGGTGAGGCCACACCTCAAGTGCTGTGTCGCGTTCTGGCCCCCTCAGTACAAGAAAGACATTGAGGTGCTGGAGCATGGCCAGAGAAGGGCAATGGAGCTGGTGAAGGGTCTGGAGCACAAGTCCTGTGAGGAGCAGCTGAGGGAACCGAAGGTGTTTAGCCTGGAGAAAATGAGGCTCGGGGGGACCTTAATGCTCTATAGAAGTGCCTGGGAGGAGGTTGTAGCTAGGTGGGGGTTGGCCTCCCAGAGCACAAGTGACACAACAAAATTGGCACAAGCCAATTGGAAATTGGCATAAGCTGTGACAGAGGTTGGACATTAGGAAGAATTTCTTCACAGAAAGGGTGATTAGACATTGAATGGGATGCCCAGAGAGGTGGTGGAGTCACTGTCCATGGAGGTACTTAAGAAAAGACTGGATATGGCACTTAGTGCCTTGGTCTAGTTGACGTGGTGTTTGGTCAGACTTGGCTCGATGATCTCAGAGGTCTTTTCCAACCTAATTGATTCTGTGATTAAATTTTTAAACCTGATGCCCAAAAAATTCAAGTAAGCTGAATTGTAAAAGCCTCCCTGCTTTGGGCAGTGTGGCATAGGAGCACCTGTGGGACTGGGAAAAGCCTCAGGCTGGTGTGCTGTATGAGGGACAGAGGCAGAGCAGTTCTGCCCTGGCAGCCAAACTAGCCCCAGGGCTCCATGCTTTGTAAAATGTGTTTAAGGTTTGCAGCAGAAGCCCTGTTTCCTCCTCTTAGTTGGTAGAGGGGTTCCTCACCGTACAGGCTGGCTGGACTTTATCTAGAGACAGAATGGCTCTGTTAGCCATGTAGTCATGGACAGAACAGCTCTGCTTCCTCAAAATTTGCCCTATATGAGGATAAGAGTCATACAAAAATGCCACTATGCTTAAAAGCAGTTTCATCTTAAAACTACACCAGCCCAACCTATTAGTAACTAGCCCAATCTAGCTCTTGCAAGAAGAGGCACAGCAGCTGTCTGGCTCTTCTTTCTATCCCCAGCCGTGCCATCCTCTGCCTTGGTGCCAACTTTGACCTTCATTTTATAGCACAGGGAGTTAAACCAGCAGGCACCCATCCCGTGCTCACTTGTTCTTCATGAGTTCCTTTTCTGCCAGTTTGGTGCCTTGAATTAATTCACTGCATGGGCAGCTGAGAAAGGGGCTGTGGGCTGGGGAGAGGGTGGGATCTTCTGGGTTGTAGGCTTTAAAACATACGTTCATTAGCTTAGCTGCAAAGTGAAGCCATGCAGTAAATATGGGGAGAGTTTTGAGTGGACAGTGATATTCAAGGGACAAGGCATCTGTTTGGAAATGAGAGCAAGCCTTAATTTTGTGTCACAGAGATAAGGAGAAGGAGGTTAGGGATCACACTTAAACATTTATTTTATTGATTAGCAGCCCTTATGGGTTTACTCAGAGCCTTTCTTCTTCCTTTTTTCTCATGTCTAAAGTTCTCTCTGTCTTGAAACGCTGAACCTTGTTTTAAACCCTTGCTATGCCTTGAGCAGGATTTATTGTTTGTCAGGGCACCAAAGAAGGTCATTTGGGTGGAGGCTGAAACTGCTGTTGTTTAAGTTTTCAGGGAGAACCCCTAGATAAACGAATCCAGCTCTTTCAGTTGCTGCCAATTCCTGGCAGAAGGGTTACATAAACATACTCTAAACCTCAAGGGTATTATAAATAAATCTTATAAAATATTAACTTTTTTTTTAGTCTCTGAACAAAAAGGGTGCTAAACTGATTTAAACTCATAGTAAGAAAATAATAAACCGGTTGTTTATATAAAATATTAATCCTGACCTTGTTCTCAGAGTACTGACATTTGTTTCTTACTGTTCTGTACCTTTACTGTTCTTATTAAAGTACTTCTTTTTTCTTTAAACAAATATTTCAAGTGTCATGTGTAGTTATTAAAAAGCTTCCTCAAGACTGTATAGATTCTAGTAAGTTAGCTTTTTGTGCCGCCAGCTCAGTGGGAGTAACCATTTGGCTTAATGTTTTAGCAAGTTTTAACACTGTATATGAAAATTGAAGCTTTGTGTCTTCCACAAACTTTTTTTTTTCATTATCTCACTATTAAAATGCACGTTCCATCACCTTTTTCAATATTTCTCTCAGAAGCTGAAAGGTGACCACCACTCTGATGTGTACCTCTTACTGAATATTTTGTCTCACCGACTCCTCAGGCAAAACTCTGAAATCCTTGGGCAGCAGTGCTAGTGACAGCAATGGCTGGTTTAGACAGAGGCAGTTCAGTTATTACTCTAACCTGGCATTTCTGGAAAAAAAACAAGTTCTATGCCAAGGAAATACTGATCAGTTACAGCCAACCCTTGTTATAAGAACATCCAGATATAATTTGTCAACAGAGAAATGAGAAAAAGAGCCCCTCGGCCGTCCCATTGGCCAAATAGAGGCTGAGGTTTAGGAAGTCTACATATACTCATGTACCCCAACAAGTCTTCATGCAGAGGAGAACAGAGCAGGGAAGAGAGAGATCTGCCACAGAATATCCAGTGACTGGAGACTGGGGCGTTAACTGGGATATGAGGGACAGTCACTGGGATCCTTCGTCTCTAGCGACGAGAGCGGAAGCATGAACAGTCATCTGACAGGTGTGTTCTCTACACTCATGTGCCCAAGGATATATTCTCCCTCTCTCTCATTTTCCTTTTCTGAATAATCCTGGATTAATTCCAATATCAGAGTTAAGGAAAAATCCGCGTGTACTAGCAATAGTGTTTCCTGTCAAGTTCCATGCTGCAGTGAACAGGCGTATGCAGTTATTTTTACCTGAACTACTAAAAGTATTCAACTAAAAATCTTTGTTTGAAGGAGAACGCTAAGAAAATGAGGTTAATGGCAGTCATTTCAGTCCTGGCTAAAGAATAATACATTAATGCATGTGCTAATAAACACTGGGCCACTTTAAAACACATTTTTCCCATTTTTCATGCTTTAAACATCTCAGTCTTTAATTACAAAGTAGTCGAAAAGTTGCTATGAAGGGATCCCAAAGGACATTGCAGTGAAGGGGTTTCATCTGTGTTTGCTGCTGCATTTTTTATTTTTGGTGTGTTTCTCTGTAGATAAATTGCTGGTAAACCTTTGTTTATTTCTTGTTATTATTGTGCTCTTTCACTTCCAAGTTTCAAGCACAGCCGAGGTTGTACAAGGTGGTATGCTAAAAGCAGTGGGAGACAAAGGTCTCGGTGATTTATGGAGTGTGAGAACCACTGCGAGCTTCCTTGGCTTTGTGCTGTGGGACTGGGCTGGAGCGACTGTCCTGCAGAGGGGAAGGAAACAGTGATTTTTCCTTATCCACTGGCACCTTTGCCAACCATGGGCACACGCCACTGCAGTCAATAGGAATTGCTGCTCATCTGATATTCCCAAGCCTCCTGTGGTTTTACCTGGGATTCAGGTTTACTCCCACGAAATGAATGGATCTATCAATACACTTTACATACACCATCAAGTAAAGGCCTGGTATTACCGACTTCCAATTACTTCTGATTCAGACAGCATGCAGACTTGTGAGTGAAACAGTGTCATGCAACTTTTTGATACCTATCTTTTGTTGGGTTAGTCTCATCTCTTTTCAGACAGCAGATTAATATAGGACTTCTACAGAGAGTAGTTCAGAATAAGGAATAGCTTTAGCTAATCGGTTTAGTACCTCTCCTTGCTGTAGGTTACTGACTGTTTCTGATCAGGAACCTCTCCACAGCTGTGCCACATTCTTTGAACACACAAACACACGGATGCAGAACTTAGGGCCAAGTTTTCAAGTATTTTGTGCATCACAACTGCCCAGCTTCCACTTTAGGATCAAAATAAGACCTTCAGAATTAAGAAACCTTTGCTATTAATCTAAGAAGTTCCTTCAAAAAAGCCTGCTCTCTGGGGGACAATGTACTCTCCTCAGAATTTTGTCTCTAGTTTTTCAACATCCATCGTAAAACTTCCATAGTGCCTTGAGAAGAGATGACTTACTTGGCCACCCTTGCACAGGAGTGCAAGCCCACACAAACACAATTTGGTTCCGTGTTGTTGTCTGGTGTGACACATTTACAGTATCAAATGCAAATACAGTGACTATTTGAATGAAATTCACAAAGTGTGTGCTTTTAAGATAAAGTAAAGCCAAGTCCTTCTGCTGCTGCTTTGGTTGCAAATGTATTTGTAATGAACTCATGGTTTTGTCTGTATCCCTTATCTTGCACCTGTTATCATCCTTGTTGTAAAAAGCTTAGGGGTAAGCTTGCCAAATGATACAGCCCATCTGTGCTACCTGGATGAACAGTGTTAGCAAGAAATATGCAAACTGAAAATCCACAAGTTCTTGACAGACAGGTACCAGCACTTTCTCTCTGGCTAGCAAGCACAAGGTCTTTGTGTTCTTTCAACAAGTTGCCAACCTTTCCTTTGAAATTCTTGTGAAGTTGTTGGGAGAGAGATGAGAGAAAGAGAGGAAGCTGAGGATGTGCAAACTCGTTTGGGGCATGCAGATGAAGTCAACTGCAAATATAACAAGGATTTCAGTGGGCTTCACCAAGTGAATGTTTCTTCAACAGAACGTAAATTCACCTAAATGTTGTGTCTGCTGTGTTGAAGGCAAGTGTATTTGTTGTGTACACTGCTTTTGTTTATATCTCTTTGCTTGGACCCCTGCAAACCAGACTAGCAGTCAGAAGGAGGGAAGGTGAGTAATGAGAAACTGCATCACTAGGACTTGTCCCTGACAAGCCTGGAAAGAAGTGACAGCAGATACAGAATGGTGAGAAAGGCCTCAGCCATTTGGGCAAAGAGGCAACAATAGCAGAGGGAACAACTTGTTCCAGAACCTTATCATGTTCTACTGAGGTCTCCACACTTCCCTATGTTTTCTTTTTTAGGAACATACAGGAGGGACCATTACTGAGTAATTAAAGCACAAAGTTGGCAGCTGGGCTTCTGAAGTCCTGTCATTGAATTCCTGTGGCAACACATGTACGGTCTGCAGTGGTCACCTCTGAGACAGGCTTTACACTTCATGGTCCCTGGGCCAGGTCATTTTAGCTGACTTGAGTTTTTAGTGTTCATCTCTAAAGGCCTTTTCGGTGCACAGGGCACATCACTACTGGATATAAATGAGGACACAGAGTGGTATGAGAGCTGTCCCATTTGGGAAAGATCTCCAGGCCTGTGTCCAGCTTTGCTAGCTGAGGCAGAAGAGATGAGACCAGCAGCACTTGCTGTGGCTGGATACAGACAGCTCCCTCTTCTACTGTTCTTCCTCGGCCTTGTGCTCCCTGTGCAGGCATGCTGGGGCTTGCTACTTTTGTGTGTTAGAATGAGGTAAAGGGTAGAACTTGGCATCAGGAGTGACCTGCAAGGGAATTTAACTAATGCCATTTCACCAAAAGAAAAGATAGAATTAAGACCCACATTCCTTTGGCTGCTTGTCATATGGGGTCTGTGTCTGCAAGAGCTAGGAAGGATCCCTCACCTGATCTGCCCGAGCCTTGTCAGTCAGCAAGGATAATTCCTAAACTGGTTACCCTGGCAGAGTCCAAGATGACAGCATGTTTTGGCATTTGGATACATTCCACCAGACACAAGCCAGGAACTTCTGATGTTTTCTGCTGTTTAAAAAACTGGTGGCCTGAGGGGATCCCTTTTTATTATGGTCAGTTCAGCCTAACTCCTGACCTGTCCAAGAACTTTAACCAGGCTCCAAACTCTTGCAGGGTTGAGTGTGCTGCCAGGCAGCTGGGCAAAACATTACAGGTTTGCTGGCAGTGCTACAGCGACCCATGCACCCGTGCTGCCTCCAAGGCCCTTGTAACAGCTTGTAAAAGGGCTCAGAGAAAACTTTCTGTGCAGAACAGACACTCCTAGGGTGTTGCAGACCAGGCAGTGTGCCAGTTGCCAGGGATGAGACAATGCTTTGGGAAGCTCACCTGTAACCAATGACTGGCAGCAACATGTTCAAAACTTGTAGAGCTACAAGGACACAGATTTATTCCACCTTGACTTTTGCTCCCTACATCCCAGTGGCAGTCTCCTTCCCTGCTCATGATATGAAACTAACCTCTCCTCCCAACATCCCAGACCCTCATGACAGGTGTCGGCAGTCCCAGTGAGAACAGGCTGTAGAGTCAGCTACTTAGCAGGAGAATGCCCCAAATCCTGCAAGCTACTTTTTGAAAAAAGGTTCTTTTTGAAACCCATTGTGCAAGGGTGCAGGGTTGCCAACCCTACTAAAATACCCTTAAATGATCTGACAATTTCATACCGTGTAGGCCATAAGGAACAATTGTAGGGACAGTACTGCAGAATACACTATGGAGACACCTGCCTAGGCTCCTGAGACTGTGCAGCATTTGTTCTATTTGTATTCATTTTTAAATGGTTGCGGAGGGAATATGGGGCTTCCTGAGATTGGTTCCTGAGGTGAATAAGGGATGCTGATATGCCAGAGGTGCTGTGGCAGCCAGCTATACCGAGATAATGCCACATGCAGAAGGAGGATCTTGGGTCTCTTAAGTATTTTTTCTGACAAAAACTTGGGCACTTCCAGCTCCTCAGATCAACAACCTGGGCCTGACTGTCCAGTCAAACTGCTTTCTGCCTAGTTTTTATCGCAGGTAACTATGTCCCCTTCTGAAACAGTCTGGTTCCTCAGAGGTCATGCAGAGTACTTCCACCCTGTCACATTTTTCTGCTCCATCTCACAGTGGGATCCTACTCTTTCAAACACTCACTTGAGCATTTTTACAGATGGTGTTCTTACTCCTCAAGGAGAATCCCTCCCAGCTCTGCTTGGACAAAGTAATTTTTCAGATCCAGGGGGCCTAGGAGAGGAGACACAACTTGGGCAGAAGCCAGGAGAATCTTCTGCAGAGGGCTCAGGGCACAAGCATACATAGGAATTTTGACACTGAAATTTGCAGCGGTAAGGAGAAATAATCACCCTCAAAAGTGTTCCTTATCAGCCAACCATAATAACTGGCAGAGTACAGCATTTGCTGGAAAGAATGAGAGACCTTGCTACTGCCCTGCTTTTCACTTCCCCACATTTTTCTGGTGATGTGGAATCTCAAAGCATTTCTAAAACATCTTTTAGAAATCAACTCTCTTCAAATCCACAAACACTCCAGTTCTGAGCATTATAAATGGTCATGCTAATTAAATGCAGCTAAAATAGTGAAAAGAGTTGCAGGGCAGACGAGACCAATGACAAAACTCCCTCAGAGAGCACAGAAGGGGAAAAAGTACTGCAGAAAGGTGATTTATGGTGATTCTCTGGTTGCTGAAACAGAGCAATTATTGAGAATCTTAAGGAGAAAGGAGCTTTAGGCTGGAAGATTGACGACTAAAAACCATGGGGAAGTAATCCTTTCAGCATCAGCATGGCAAAGCTTCAGTTCTGGGAGGCAGGTCAATGTAGGTCAGCGTTGGCTCTGGAAATGTTAAGCTGGGGAACTTCTCTGGTTGCCTTCTTACACCATGTTGCCTCCTCCCCACTCCTTCTTTGACAAAGGGAAGCCAGTGCATTTTGCTGTTGTCATTTAATATTCAGCTCCACAATCTAATTCCTAACCAAAGGCTGCAGCGCTAGGCAGCCTGGTGCAAGGGTAAAATAAATTGCTACAACACGGTGATTCATACTTTAGCCTAGAGTTAGGAAGTTCTTAAATGTAGGTAGCATCTGTGAGTGTAAGGGGTCCTTTTGTCAGCTTTTATCCTGTATAAGCCACTATCACCTTTTAACATAAAGACATTTCAGGGTCCATCTTATACAAATATGCACTTGTGAGTTACTTTGTGGTCTCCAGGAACTGCATGAAAAACAAAGCGAGAATAAACTTTTTTCAAAGTGATGTTTTTATACTTTCCTGTAGAAAGTTGTTCCTGCCCACGGCAGGGAAGTTGTACTAGATAATGTTTAAAGTCTGTTCCGACCCAAGCTGATCTATGATTCTATGACTGTATAATCTGAAAACATTGTATGCAAAGATTCTATCTCCATATTCTACATAATAAGTAATATTCCAGCCTGACCAGTAAGTCCATTGGAACACAAGATGAGAATCAGAAAGAGTCAGCATGTTGATTTTTGAAACTTCTAAATTTCTTTTGGATTAATATAATTAGATAGTTGAACAATTGTACTGTTATGTTTGGACAGTTATTTTATGACCATCACAGGCTGTAATTAGACAGAGTTGTCTCACTTTAAAGATATCATTTTCTTTGTGTCAGGAGGTTTCAGACAGCAATTATTGCAATTGGATGGCGTTTCAATAGCTGGTCTCAAGGAAACTCCTATGATGAGTCACACCATCGGCACAACATGTCAAGTGTGGTGTTATAATGTCGTGTAACAGCAAATCAGTGTCTTTTGCTAATGTTTTAATGACAATCGTCCCAACTAGTCCAGGTTTTCACAAAGTATTTCTTATTCACACGTAATGATCTGGGTTGCAAAAACACCCTTGGAGGATAAAGCTAATAAAATAAGCAGCTAGTTATTACAAATTTCTTTATTTAATTTTATTGTGTGGAAAATAGCAGTTTTCTTGCATGAGAAAGACTCTGCTGTTGCCTGGAAAGTTTCCATATGGCCCTGCAGCTTTCACATTGCTCCAGTCAAAGGTGTCAATCAGACAGTTGCTGCACTTTCACTGTTGCCGACCTGTGCACCTCTATGTATTTCACAGGCTGGCTTTATTCAAAAAGTGATGTATAACTGTAAAGTATTAGTCATTAATCTGGCACCATTTAGATGTAAAGTATTAATCATTAATCTCATTAACCCTTTACATGCTGGGTTTGCATTCTCATTTCCTTTTCTTGATGGCAAAATAATGTTTGCGAGCTCACTTTTTTTTCTGTTTCAGAGACGCATTTCAGAAGTCTCCTGTTGTACTTCTTTCCCTCAGAGAGCAAAGCAAACCTGCCCTGCTCAGTGAGCCACTGCACTGCTTCTAACTCACTGTGACTAACACAGTTACACGAGAAGGAGGTTTAAAATAATTTCGTTAGCATTTGGAGCATGAGGTTTGTCTTCAGCCAGACCTCAGACTGTGCTTTCCACAGCATTTGGATCACCGAAATACCTTTATATAAGCCTAATTGACACGATGAGAAGAATGACTCCTTGCAGATGTGTGTTGTTGTAGCAACCTGGGGGGAGGGCAGCCCAAGTGCCCTTCATATTCAGCAAAATAATATTAATCATAATAGACAGAAGCACTTTATCCTTTTTGTAAGGCACTTGCTCAGAAGGTAAGTGCCTTAACATGTCACAACAAGGATCACTGTAATGTAATGGAGTTCGAATAATTTGATGTCAAGCTAAAATTCTCTCAGTAGTAATCAAAATTACATCGAGACAGAAACACAGTCAAATGCTGCCCAAGTCTTCCAAAATTTAGGCAGAAGGATTAGCTGTTCAATGGTTCAGTTCCACTGCTGTAGGAGCACTGGAGGAAAAAACCACCAAAGGCATCCATGGTGGCAAGAAGAGGCGTATGTTGCTGAGCTCATCTCAAGTCTTCCTACTGAAGACCCCAGTAATTCAGTGGGAACACTCTGGGCAGACTTTAAATCCACCTGCCACCTCCTGTGTGTGAGAGGAACTCCATGTTGTTGGCAGTGGATGTGGATATGTATAAAAGTGTCAATGGTGCTGGCAGCACAATGAAATGGTGGCAGATCTCCTGCTTCCCATGTGTAGAGAGTGGGAACAGCTGCTTTGCAGAGTGGGTCCAAATGGTTTGTTCCTGACTCCATCTTGCCTGTCCCAGTAAAATTGCACATCTCATCCCAGCGTCATGGTCTCTTTGAAGTGTCAAAGGGCCCATGTGAATTACCCAAGACTCACGACTTAGGACTTGTTTTCATGAACTCTTTTGATTTGAAGCCAATGATAAATATTTTGTCTGGTATGAT
Source organism: Callaeas wilsoni (assembly GCA_013398955.1). NCBI lineage: Eukaryota > Metazoa > Chordata > Aves > Passeriformes > Callaeidae > Callaeas > Callaeas wilsoni. The sequence continues at coordinate 32,879 of VWPU01000382.1, read as the reverse complement.
TGTTTGCTCATAGTTATTAATTTAACGCAGTTTTAAATTTTGTCTTTATGCCTTTGCACCTTGAACAGTCACATTGTGTTACTAGGGAGTACAAGAAAAACCTGAACTCAGCCCTGACTGGGACTGAATAATGGGATTTCCATTTCTAAGATGAAGAAGCAAGTGACTAGCATGAATAAACAAGCAAGTCTGAAAAAACCCAAACACTCATCTTCTGGATGATCATGGAAAATAGAGATGAAAAGGTATCTCAAGAAGTTATCTATACCATCCCACTCTTTACAGGCAGATAAATTTTATCTCTGTCATTACTGACTAAGTTTTATCTGATCTCTTTTAAAAAGATTTACAATCCCCAGGCAATCTTGCTTAATGCATCACTAGCCTTATTTTTAGAAAGTTTTTGCTAATGTCTAACTAAAGTCTATTTCTGCAGCAATGGAATGTCTTATTAATCTGCAATATCTTTATTTTTGAAGACTGCTCTCATATTTTTGTTAGATTTCTCTTCACTAGAGCAAGCACCCCTGTTTGTCTAGTCTTCCCATGCAATTTGCATTTTTCTAGAACTCTGATCATACACATTGCTCTCCTCTGTAGCTTGATGAATGTTTTATCTCTCCCAAGCATGGTGGCCCAAGCCAGGCTTGCTGAGTTTCCGCTGATCTTTGCCAATACTGAGGAAAGTGGAAGAATCTCTTCATATATTTTATTGCCTCTATTTATTTTTGTACCTCTCAGTATGTAGTTTGCTTTTTTTGAAAGAGTATGCAACATCCAGAATATTACTTCAGGGCTGCTCCGTACTTATTTGCTCCTCAGTCTCTGTTTTATGCAGTGGATTATTCTTGACCAGACATAAAATATTGGAGTTCTTATTGTTAAAAAGCCTCTCATTTTTTTTTCACTAACAATTCAGCTATGTAGTTAACTGGTGTGAACTTGCTTAGTTGAATGCCAAGCTTGTATTTCTTCCAACTTACGTTCAAATTTTTTTAAACTTTATCATGCTGGTTTAGGCCTGGGATCTATAAACCTTCAGCTTTGCTCTAATTATAGTCGGAGAGCCCAGGTACAGTATGTTCATGTGCAGCCTGGACATGGCCCCTCCACTTAGCCTGTTCCAGGTACGGTGGTATGATTATAGCTGTTTGACCTGTTGCACCATCGGAAGTTCAGCTTGTCCTGATAGTACTGCAGTTATGTTTACTGTCCTTGCAGCTCTGGCCGTTACATCTCATTACATCATTTTAATAACTCAAACACTGACATTTGAGTGATATTACGTCCAAAATTCAGGCACAAAGAAAAAGGGTTCTTTCAACTTCAGAGTCTTTTATTTAGCTGTTCTCTTGAACTGCCTGTTTTCTCACAACACATTCCACACTCTGTCACAACTACTCATTGTGTTTTTCCAAAAACCCTGGAAGACAGCGTAAGGCCCTGCTTCAGCCAGAATTTTTTTCATAAAAAAAACATTTCTTATACTTCAGCACTTTCACTACAGCAGGATGAAAGATGTACCTTTAAAATACGTCAGGTAGCATGTTTTGAAGCACTGGCACAGGTGAGGCAAACAGTTCTTAGCACATCAGCTGTTGGGGCTGAGCCCTGGGAAATACGCGGTGCTAGGAGAGCATCATTGTCAAGTTGTCACATGCTGTCATGCTGCCACTCATGGCCAAGAATGTGCTGTTTTGGTGTACATGTTTAAGAATTGAAGCATACTAACTTACTTCCTCTATGTTTTGGACCTCACACCTGCTGAATTATCAGCTGGAAGAATATCCCAGGAGCAGCTCTACTTCACCTTATCCAAGAACCTTGCCAGCAAGTTAGAGCCATTTGAAAAGTTCTTAGGCAGCCTAGAGTAAAGAGAGTTAAGTGCAAACACCTCTCTTGCATCATCCCAGTGGAGTGCCTGACTGCCTGACCACATCCTACGTATGAGGATCAGTTACTGCGGAGTTATGTAGTCTGCCCAAAGCCATGCAACAGGTTAACAACTAAATCTGGAGCTACAGGTCTCTCGCTGTAATGGCTGGACAATGTGAGCTTGCTGGCAAGTTTTACTAAAACCTCTGCTGTCGTCTGGGGAGTTATATCGTTATGTAGGGAAGCTAAACCTTCCTGTGAACACTAACTTTTCCAAACTGGAAGGGCATGTGGAAGGGACGATCTGTCCCTTGCCTGAAGGCTTCATTAGCACAAATCTTGAAGAGACTGAGACCTCATCAATTCATTGTTGTGCAGGGCCGGTTTGAAATGCTATCTGAAAAGATGGCTGTGATACCAGATCCTGAGCTGCAGAGGTTCAGTATGCAAGGCTGACGCACGCTCCTGTGAAGTGTTTAACCCCACAGACAAGACCTCCCACGCTATTTATTCATTCAGCCACGCTCAGCTGGCACAGAGTGCTGGTGTTCAGGTGTGTGAGCTACGTAAACATGCATATATGCTGTAATGCACTGCATAAATAAATTATGAAATACACAAAGACACACATATATATTTCTACATATCCCATGTTAAAATAGGGTTGGAACATGCAGGCTAAGGGCACTGTGAAGTACTGACTGCTTTGTTACAAATGCAGTGCCTGAGACCTGAGTGCAGGAAAGGTCATGTCTTTTTTATCCACCGTGATCACCTCAGCCTCCATTGCATGAGACATTATTTGTTCTTCTCTCAGAAGCATTTGGCCTTTTTTTATTTTTAATTGGGACTAATCTGAGATATGGTGAGGAACATTGGGCTCAGTTTTTGTAAGAAGCATCCATGGCTGAAAAGAATAACAATGCAGAATTATGGTGTGTGGCTTTATAACCTGAAAAGACTAAGAAACCTTTTAAAAATAATGGTAATTTACAATTAGATGGAATCTTACAGTTGAAATCCAAGCACATCTAGGCATATGAGATGATTCATATTACTTGGTGCTAAACTGATGTTGCTAATTCTTTTGTAACTTGTCACAACAGAACAAAGATAGTGGGCTCTATTTTAGGAAGCATATGAATCAGTGGGAGAGCCAAAAGGAAACAAATGGATCACTGGTGAGACTAAAAATGCCTCAGAGATGTGAGCAGTGTGTCTGCTGACTCTGAGGTTGTGCAGAAAAAATTCAAGAAAGGGTTTTAAGCATGGCTAGCCACACAAAAAAAAACGTTTTGAGCTGACAATTTAAGGAGGAAGTGATCTTGCATACTGTACGTCCTTCCTATGTGATTTAAAACAAAGATGTGATACAGGCAAAGACTGCTTATCCTCTCACTGAACATTAACTGACAATCTTTAAAAGGTAAATCCAGCAGAGGAAAATAAATTATATGACCAAGGCAAGTTCCTCCTAAACAACCTGTAGTAACTGATCAAGAAGACTTGCCTATACATTGACAGTGGGGTGCTGATCATCCTGACATCACCACTGAAATGAAGAACAAAAAAAATGAAGGGTTAATAACCATGGTAATAACCTATCAACATCTGAAGCCTGCAAGAATTTCATAAATGTAACAAATACATGTTCAATGCCATAGTCAAAAATTCACAGGTCATTTCTGCTTTGGATGTTAAGAACACTTTGCTTGGCTGTGTTAAGTGGGAGGTTTGCTTCTGGAAAGGCTCTCTAATCACATGGCAAAGAAGAGAACAGTAGAAGAGTATGATTCCTGGCTGTACCCAGAGGTACAATAAGGTCTTTTATTACTGAGTGCTGAAGGAGGGGACAGGTTCAGGCAGGAACTGTGAAAATACACTGGGCTTCTTCTAGTACAAGAGACTAATATGAGAGAGGACAGACAATCCCAATGGAAAATATTTGATGAATGCCTCTGGGCTCAGGAGAAAAATCATTCCCATAATAACAAGAAGAGGCATCTGTCTCTGGCTCTCTGCTGGCTGGTACCGTGGTACAGCACTACCTGCTGTGATGCCTGACACGCTTCAGCCCGAGCTAACAGTTCAAATGCTGCCACTGAAGGTGCTCTAGAAAAAAAGCAGAATTATTCAGACCACTGAAATCTCTACTGACTTCTGAGAGGATTTTTATTTTGACAAGGAGAAAAGTGCGGCTAAAGCTTGCCATTATTTTTTCAATCTGTCTATGATTTATAATGGCTTCCTGCCAATGGCAATTTGAAGGCAGAGTTATACCTGGTTTTGCTCTCAAACAATACAAAAAGCAGGATTTGCGTTTTGACAGTTTTGAAGGAAAATGAGTTTTTTTCTAAAACGCACTCTGCTGAAAAGGGCAACAGATTGGATGTTTTAAGATAATAGTTCTTCCACTGAAAATGGAATCCCTCAACTTTTTCAGTCTGTCTTAGAGGATCATATCCAGTAATTTCTGCCTCCTTGGATCTTGCTCAGCCAAATCATGAGGGTTCTAGTCATGTCAAAATTAGATTCTTAAATTTGCTGAATTAATGCTGTAGAAATACAGTAACAGGTCTCTAACACCTGTTTTGCATAAAAGTCTGGAAAGGCCTGCTCTTACTCAAAATTGTAATTTGTTTTTTGGGAAAACAGCATTAGAAACTTGTGACTTATAGCAGAAACAATCAATCTGTCATCTTGAAGCCAATGTTGCAGAACTCTTTGCACTAAATAAAGTCAGGGGAAGAAGAGCAGTAAAGAAGTGCCAGTTTTAGTTGAGACTGATGTTTAAATCTAGAAGTCCACTTCAAAAATGGGATTGACATTTGTACAAGCACACAAATGTCAGACTGTGCTTTTTTAGGCTTGGATCTGTTTAGACTGTTCATGCTTTAAACAGCAGGTTTGAAGTGTTTGTACCTAAACTTGGACAGAAAAGCTTTAGCTCTTTTGAACAGTAGCTAGTATCTTTTCCTTAGGAAAAACAAACAAAAAACCAAACCAACACAACAGTATTTCGTTGTGGTTAATCATAAACTTGAGATATTTTTGAAATTAGAAACCCTGGCTGTTTCTGCATAATGCATTCAGTAGGACATACCAGGATCTATCGGACAGCTGTGATCTTGCAGTATCACACAGAATCTCTTCCCATACAGCACAGGACTTTCTGTCACAGCCAGATGGAAGCTGTAGGGCAGAAAGTTTTAGACTTTGTCTTAACCAGGGTTAAGTTCAGAGCATAGGTTTTTAACTCACCATTAAACTGAAAGTTCCATTTTGGTAGCTGTGCTAGACTGACCTTAAAACAATGGCGTACATCAGCAAAGGTGACTGGTGTGGAGGTTCCTGTACTGATATGCCAGGTTCTTTCTGTGTGGGAACGATGGATGTGTTTATGCAAATCACTCAGAGTGATATCGAGCTGGTTTTTTACACGTTGATTGGAAAGAATTCTTATTTATCTTTGTCTGGAGAATATATATTGTCCAAAGTTTAGAGAGGGATTATTTTTTTAGTCTGTGCAAGCCCTGTTTGGTGTGGTTCTCCCTCCTGCTACTCAGTATTTCTAATACAGAAACAGATCTGCATTCTCACCTACCCTTGAAACAGGCACGACTGTGGAGTAGGGCCTCTCCAAGAGGCACAACACATGGCAGTGCTTTGTTGTAAGCTCAATGCACTCATTGTAACTCTGCAGGTCTTGTGGTAGGAAGGTCACTCCGTACTCCATGGCTAGACACATATTGTGCCTGCTAAATACCGCTGTAGTATTTCACCGCGGTGGGAACCCAGACAATAGGTCATGCCTTGCATTAATGTGCAGGATCTTGAAAGATCAATACAATTAAATAACAGGGGACTGCTGCCCAGCCATTTACTAGTCCCAGGACACACAGAGCAGCAACGGCTCTGCCATTAAGCTGCCACTGAGCACACAGAAAGTGCAATGTGCTCTCTGCTAACTCATACCAATAAATCCAGAATCATGCATGGGCACTTGTTATTGGAAATATGAATGGTTCCCTTGCTCCAGAGATCTCTTCAGAATATTTTCTGTAATACAAATATAAACGTCAAATTCCTCAAAGGAAGGCCAGTTTCTAAGTCAATTTTTGTGTCCAGCAAGCCCCAGACCTAAGTGACTGTGTCTCTTTTGCTGAGGGCCTGATCTAACAGCCATTAAAATCAATAGAAAGTCTAATTGATTTGAAATGCTTTGAATAAAGCATCTAAGGCCACAACCTGCACCACTGCAATCACCAGAAAATTTATCGTTGACCTCAGTGAGTGCAGGATGAAATACCTGGGCTCTTGCTCAGCAGGTATTTGAGTCCACACACATAATTTATTTCCTTGTAAACCATTAATATGCCTAAGTACTTGTCAGATATGGAACAAAAGTGTGATGGCTGCCAGGCTGAGAAGACGGTAGCTTTCAGAACTGCCTCTCTCCTGCCAACAGCAATGATGTTTGAGGGAAAGAATAAGCACGTTCATTGTTTCCACCATTTTGTTACAATAGAGAATTAAGAAATTAGTGAAATGAAAAAGAAAGAATTTGAGAGCAACACTACAGAAAGAGGAGAGCTTCTGTTCCTTCAATTACTTCTCAGGGGACTTTCAAAAATATAAACAGAGACTTTTTATCTTCATTAGGATTCTGTGTCTCAAATACAAGCCAAGCCTTCCTAGGGCTTGCCTACACTGGAAAAATACATTATGTTAATTGATTAACATGTAATGCTTAATATAACAGTCAGTATAAACAAAGACTAAGTCTTTGACATTTTTTGTTGTTGTTGACCCAAGGTAACCCAGCTGCCAAACATGACAGTTCTTGTCTACACTAAGTGGTTTGTATCACCTTAATTAACGTGTTCTAACACAATGTAATTTTGCAATACAGATTAGTCCTTTGGGGCATTTATTCTGTACATTTAATTTTCTGTCTTGCATATCTTGAATTTGCAGATATGTGCTGCTTCTCCCCTCCCCCTTCTATCCTGAAGCCACTATCACTGAGAGCTGAAGAGACTTTGTAGGCATTCTCATTTCTTGCTTCAACTTATAATCTGAAAGCTCAATCAAATATCCTATTTGTTTATGTCCCTTGATAGTGGTGATGTTATAAAAATAAAGTTGATCTTATAATTCAGGAACTGCTAGTTCTGCATAGAAAAGTATCATCAAATGCTAGCTAACTGAACCTTTTGCAAAAATATTGCAGATTGTACAGCTAGGCAGTTTCTTGGTCAACTCACACAGCCTATTCCCAGCCACAGGAAGGCACTTTGCAGCATTTTTCCAAAATCTACTTTCTCCATTTTGTTTTACATAGAGAAGCTTTGTCCTTACAAGAAAATGAATGGGGGGAAAAAAAAAAAACAACAGAAAGAAAGAGAAAGCAAAAAAGTAGACAAAAAAAGATGTCATTAAACATTGAGGTTAAAAGATCGACTTTATTTGGACTCTAGCAATTGACACACTCATGCTGCACACATAGTATTTTATTACAAAATGCTATTATTTTCTAATAAACCAAGTTCCACAGCACAACTGAAACTATGAAAAATCCTAAATTGGTAGGACATATTTCATGTAAAATGGTGTTTGGCTACATATCACTGATTAATTTCAGTATCTTCTGAAGGACACAGATCTTTGCCCATCCAGCACTCGCTGCAGTCTGAAGTGACTATCAACTCTCTGATATACTCGGTTATATTAAGTGACTGAAGGTGTGCAGCACAGCCACACCAGCTCTCCTAGACTGTAACTCCACTGTCTGGAAATTCCTTTCTGAGAGATGAGCAGCTAAAATGAAAAGTCCTCCATTTACATTCATTGTGTCTTCCTTTTTTTCCTAAAAGGATGGGGTAAGTGATCTCATGCATGAGTTTTCTAGGGCTTTCCATCTGTGATTTGGTAACTTTACAGCCCAGCTAGGGTGCTTCAGCCTAATAAATGTTGAGGGATGTGATTCTTCTCCTATACTCTGCTCCCATAAGACTGCACTTGGAGTCCTGCATCTAATCCTCAGCACAGGAAGGACATGGACCTCAGTACAAGAGAGATATGAAGTTCCTGGAGCAGGTCTAGCAGAGAGCTACAGAGTCGGTCAGGGGACTGAACCATCTATCTTATGAAGAAAGGCTGAGAGAGTTGGGCCTGTTCAGCCTCAAGAGGAGGCACCTGAGAGGGGACCTCATCAATGTCTATCAGTATCTGAAGGGAGGGTGTCAGGAGGATGGAGCCAGGCTCTTCTCAGTGGTGCCAAGCAATAGGACAAGAGGCAGTGGGCAGAAAGTGATACACAGGAAGTTCCACCTGAACGGGAGGAAAAACTTCTTTACTTTGTGGGTGACTGAGCATGAGAACAGGTTGCCCACAGAAATTGTGGAGTCTGCCACACTGGAAATATTCATCAACCATCTGGACACAATCCTGTGCCGTGTGCTCTGGGATGACCCTGCTTGAGCAGGGAAGCTGGACCAGAAGACCCCCTGTGCTCCTTTCCAACCTCACTTGTTCTGTGACTTGTTGGAGCAAGTTCAGAGGAGTGACACCAAGACGACTGGAGGATGGAGCACCTTTCCTGTGAAGAGAGACTGAGAGAATTGGGATTGTTTAGCCTTGAGAAGGCTCCAGGGAGACCATGAAGTTTTTCACTATGAGGGTGCTGAGGCACTGGAGGAGGTTTCCGGAGAAGCACCCCATCCCTGGAAGTGCTCGAGGCCAGGCTGGATGGGGCTGTGAGCAGCCCAGTCTAGCGGAGGTGTCGCTGCCCACGGCAGGGCTTCGGGACGCGATCACTTCCCCGCTCCCTTCCAACCCAAGCGGCCGCCGCGGGGGCGGGGCGAGGGGCGGGGCCCGGCGCCTAAGCCCCGCCCCCTCCGCACCCCGCCCGCCCGTCACGTGCGTTAGCGACAGGCGGCGGCGGCGCCCATTGGCGGAGGGGCGGAGGGGCGTGGCCGGCGGCCGGTCCGTCAGCTGCGCCGGGCCCTGACAACAAAGGGCTCCGCGGAGGCGGCGCGGGGTCGGGGTGACCGCGGTCTGGGTGAGTTCGCTTTGCGGGGAGCTGCGGGCACCGAGCACGCTGCCGCTGTCCCGGGTGCGCTGGTCTCCAGCGGTCTGAGCGGTGGAAAGCAGCAGCGACGGAGCTCCCGGTTTCCCGTGCGCCCACCCCGGCTTCTCTCCGGTGGGAAGGCGCCGAGGCCGGGGGGTTTTGGCGTTTTCCCGGCTGTCGAGCAGCCGGTGGTCTCGTCCGTTCGCCCCCCGCCCGGCGTCGGGAGCGCAGGCAGGACGGTGCGCAGCCGCTGCGGGCTCTGCCGGGCCGGCCCCGGCGCTGGAGGCGGCTGTGTGGAGCCTCCTGGTGGTGCTTGGGGAGCTGCGAGCTCAGGGCGCGCGGGGATCGGCAGCTCGGCTCTCTCTGGCGCAGGGACTGGGAGGTGTCTTTTTTTGGTTGTGTTCTCTTTTTGCTTAGCCCATGCCCCAATCTCCTTTGCTAGGTTAGAAGCAAAAGAAAAAAAGGAAAAAATACTTTTTTTAATGCAGCGATACTGTATTGTTGACATTCATTGGATGTGTAATCTATAACAGCCTCTTAATCATTACTCTAGCTGAGTCAGTTGTTCCCAGGCTTGTGTTTTCCTACAGCTGACAGTTCCTGTCTAAGAACTCGAAAACCTCTCTCGGTCTCTGTCCTGTTTTCCTCCCTGGACGATGGCCCTTGATAACAGCCTAACTTCTCTTTTGCTGTCTGACTTGCACAATAGCACACAAGCAGAGCCTTTTTAAAGGCACTTGTCCAAAAGGATGTCAAAGCATCAACCACTTTCTAAATGTGCCGTGGTTTTAAGCCCAGCTGGAGATGAAACCAGGACAAAATGATTCAGATGTTTTTTTGGATCCTCCTTGGGGTGGGGGAAGGGAAAAATGGGACAAACTGCTTTTGATCTACAGAAAGTAATTTGTGGGTCAAAAGCTGAGGTTTGTTTAGCTTACATTCTCAGGAACAGTGATCTCTCTCTTACTTGTTAGAGGTTAATTATTTTATGTTGCTGTGATGCCTTGGGAGCCTTGCTAGGGGAGTGTGAGCTCTCATCTTGCTCCACTTTGTGCACAGAACAAAAAGACAGCCTCTGCCTGAAGGTACCTCCAGGCTTGATCTAGGAAGGAGGCAACACACGTGTGTGGGAGTACGGGGAAAGCCAGTGCTGATTAGCAGCCACGCAATGGCTTACTAGTTAGCCTAAAGAAAAAACAAACTAATTTTTTCATAGGCTTGGTGCCAGGAGAGAGTTAGGGAAGGATGTGGAAGGTAACTGGAAAACTACAGACTTCAAGCTTTCACTTAGAGTTCATTTCCTTATCCGTAGTAAGCTCTGTCCACAACTGAAGCACTCAAACCTTCTCAAGAAGGTGCATAGGAACACTGTAGGCATTTGGCATTTCCTTAGGTAACCCATCCAGGGCTTAGCAACCTTAATGGTTAAAAGTGTTTCCTGCTAGTAACCACTGAAAGTTGAACTTTGCTGCAGTTTAAAGCCACTTCTGCTTGCTCTGGGTAGAAAAGAAAGCGATAAATGTTTGCCTTTTTCTTCACATAATTGACTACTGTTGTAATTTTTTCCTTCCCTCTGTTAAGCTTTTCCATTTTTTTAAATTTTATTGATTTTCCTTAGACTTCTGATAATTTTTGTAGTTCTCTTTAGGAGAGCCCTGATGTTTCATTTTCAAGTATGGTCCTTAAAAATAGACTTGTATCACTATTGCAGCTGAGCCTGTTGTTTCTAGTCTTGTGTTTTCCTGTACTCAGTCGTTTCTCTTGAGGAACTAGAGTGCATAACTTCTTGAGTTTCACTGTACCTTTTCATGTTGCTCCTGAAGACTACTTTAAATTCTGCTCCTATCCTTCTGTGCTGTCTGAATAAGGAGGAAGATGCATAAATGTGTACAAGAGGAGTGCTGCATGGAGCAAGTGTTAGTCCTTACCTTGAACAAGTGGATGATAGGGTCTGGTTTCCTGGGATAAGATGACACAGGAGGCCCAAACTACTCTAGTGTGGCCTTAGAGTTCTAGGGTGAAGCAGGGTATACGAGCCTTAAATAATATTATTTATAGGTTGTATCTTTTAATATCTGGGTTTGTCTACTGTCACGTGTCTTACTTTTTGAATATAGACACTCATACTGTCTTACATGGATATATTCTTTCCTATTTAATTATCAAACAGGTATTTAATCTGTAATAATTCTGACCTGATGTGATGATTCAAATATTGCTATGGGCAAAAATAACTTGTAGTTAAGTTGGTGAATATTTTCCCCATAGTTTTTACTTTTTCACCCGCTTTAATGGCTTCTATTGGCTCATACATAAATATGAAAGGCTGTAAGTGTGCTGATCTGAGGGGTTTAAACGTTCAGCTTCTTGATACTAATGGGATTTTTCATCTTAACTGCCAGATGCAGAGGTCAGGCTCATAATGACCAGTTACATGTAGATTTAGGGGAGTGAAGTGAGAAATAAGCACTGGGTTTAGTTAAACATACCCGATACATTTCCATGTTCCTTAGACTTAGGATACATGACTAGTTGGGTGGTTGCTGTGAAAATGATCTCACTATGGCACACAGAGATGTACACTCTGTTGGTGTACTTTGGACCTGAAGACAGGATGTGCCTTGCTACTGTGTTAACTTGCAGTCACTGGCACTGAAATGTGTGTGATGGAACAGAGAAGAAACACTGCTTTGGGCTTCCCTGGGAGCCCTCACAGGGGCTCCTCAGTGTCAACAGAGGAGATGAGTTGTCTGCAGCAGAAAACATGCCCTTGTCCTTGGTGTCTCTCTGACACGGAGGAAGACAGGCAAGGAGCTGGGGAAGCTTGTACAGGACACAAGAGTCCTGTACAGGAGTCCTCTCCTGCCTTAGGAGAAAGTGGGAGTGACAGCTGAACAGACCTTTTTTTGGGGAGGAGGACTGAGAAAAAGGCAATCAGCTCCCAGGAGAGACCTAGGATTGGGGTTTTTGTATGTATCTAGCTGGGAGGGGATGGCAAATGCCAGTGAAACTGCCTCTCCTCTTTGGGGAAAAATGTTCACTGGTACCTCAGACTGCACTAACAAGGGGCTTTTAATGTGTTTCCCTAGGGATGCTACCTGTGGTTTTGTCATTAAGATCCTTGTCATAATTTTTTACAGGTTTCACGTAAACTTTAAAAGTCATGCTTTTGCATGTCCTGTCCCTAAGCTGATAAAGCATCTATGCACTTTAATCTCCAGTCTATGCCACTCTGCTAGTACAGTGTGAGCTGTGCCTTGAACCTTGGATATAAAGACCTACCAGCCAAAGTCTTGTTCCTGCCTTAGTAATGTTCCAGAGGTTAAATAACATGCTCATGGGAGAGATTGATAGCTTGTCCAGCCAAGAGCCAGAGTTCAGAGAGAAAGAAGATGACGAGTGGATTCTGGTTGACTTTATAGGTAAGATGTCTGTCAGACATAAGTTCTGCCTTTGTCTTGCTCTGACTCTTGCTCGTCTTACTTCCATGTGAACAAACTGGTAGCTTGGGGAAACTTTATCTAAGCAAAACCAGTGTGGGATTAAGGTGTAGGGTGTCTTCCCAGCGAATGTGCTAATACATGTTGTGTAAATTGGTGAGAAACATGATGTCAGGTTTATAAGCCTGACACAGGCTTCAGCAGAACCACTTGTACAAATAAAATATATTTGACTTATTTCGCAATTATATAGCTTTACTGATAACAGTTGTTTCACATGTCTAACATGGCTTGTCTGGGAGCTCCCTTTTCCCCTCCCCTGCTTTTAGAAAGTAAAAACTTGTGTATGTGCTAACAGGTCTTTTTTTTTTTTTTTTTTTTTTTTTTTTTTTTTTTTTAATATTGTTATTTCTTTCATATCCCATTTCTGGCTATGTTGTTTTCAACCTCCTGCGATCACCAACATCCATGGGTTCCTCTCCACTGGCGAATGGTCCCCTACAGCAGACACTTGCACTAATTGCTCCGTGGAGGAAGCAGACATTGTTGAAGCATCGACCACGGACAGCTCGCCCGTCTTCTCTTGTTTATCGTCTCCCTTGGAACACTTGCCAGAGGCCAGCGAGTCTTGCTTCATCCAGTTTGAGTCATGTCCTATGGAGGAGAGCTGGTTTATTACCCCTCCCCCGTGTTTTACTGCAGGTGGATTAACCACTATCAAAGTGGAGACCAGTCCGATGGAGAACCTTTTAATAGAGCATCCCAGCATGTCTGTGTATGCTGTCCACAATACCTGCCACAGCCTTAATGAGACTGGATGTGGGGATGAGGAGTTTCACAGCCCAGGTAGTCCCAGGTATGTCTGAATTCTCTTGTCAAGAAGCTCTGGTGCTGAAAATATCTGGTTTCTACTTGATCAGCTTAGACACTTAATACCGAATTTTCCAGCTTATTTCAGGGGAGGTGAATAAAGCATGAATACTACACAAGGTGTGTAGATTAGTCAGGTGCCTGCCTGCTCAGAAAAATCTTATACAAGATGGCTATGTGGGCAAACAGTTGGGTATGCATATTGGCACTACAATGTATATTTATGGAGCCTTATTACTCTCAGTCCTGTTGAAACTGGTGGCAGTTAACTGTATAGCCAGTAATGTAGATATGAAAGCACTTTGCCCCTTTCATAGCTATGTGTGTTTTCCATAACTGCTAGTCAGCACTCTTTCAGTCTTGTGAGATGAAACATAGAACTTTAATTATCCTGACAGGGAAGTGGCTTGGGTTTAGGTGGGAGGCTTCATTGGTTTTTTTTTGGTTTTCTTTTTTCATTCCTCAACCTAGTGATAGATAAGGACAGGATTAAATTTACCCACAAGTGGCTTGTGGAGCAAAAGCAAACTGAAAGATTCCACAAAACTTAGTCTCCTCAATGTGAAAACTTGTGCTGCAAACTTCTACCTTTAGCAAAGTAAGAAGTGCTTTTTTGTTTTGGATCCTAAAAATCTATCCATGTGGGTTTATTGTAGAGGCACGTTTGCCATACACTGGCATTCTTTGGCGTTTGTGTATACAGCTATACAAGTATAGTTTACATGGCTGTATGCAAATAGAGTATTTCTTTGCCATTATGACACCATGCTTGACTGTGTGTTCATTGGTTTTGAAATAGTTGGGTGTTTTGTGAATCCTGGTTAATAACAAAGACTTGACTTTTCATACCATCTAGTTCTTAAGTTTAGAAACAATAATACTAAAGAAAAAAAATCACAGTGTATTAAGCTTTGATATACAGGAAGAAATGAGTGTAGCAGTTGAGTTGCTGGAGGTAGATGCCTATTGACTTGTCTGATCAGCCCCTTGCCATATTTAAGTTCTTGGGTCAAAGAAACAGGTGACTTTGAGATGACATGCTGCTGTATAATGTTGAAGTATAGTGCTGATAACTGTTGTTCTGGGATTGGGATTTGTATAATTATTTGGGGAGGACAGTTTATGATGTTAAGCATCAGGGGTCTAGCTTAAGTTAAATTGAGGGAAACTATGAGCAGACAGCACCTTTAAAATGAGGGTCTGAAGGAATCTGCAAGAGTACTGTAGGCTGTAAGGCATGCTCTAGCAAAAGACAGCCACTTTATCTAAAATACCAATTTGCAGTGAATAGTAACACTCAAAGTTGGATACTGACTTTTCAGTCACTTGAACTGGGGATACTGATGTAAATTCTTCCAGAGAAGAATCCTGTCTTAGGTTATACAGTACAGGTAAGCTGCTTTGATGTGTGGGGAAGCTAAAGGTGTGCTCTTCAGCTGATGTGCAGTTAAGTTTCTTCACACTGAACTCTGTCAGAGGATCTAGGCTCTTGTACAGGCTATTTTGTGTGACAGCTGGGATGAGACAAGTCTAAAGCTGAGACAAGTCTAGACTGCAGAATTTGGGAATATTGGTTACTGATATTGCAGTAAGTTTCAAAAGCTGTTTTGAAGTCTCTAGTGGTTTAATGGTTGGCCATTTAATATTGTAGGGCCAAGAAAAGCTGCTTAAGGCACACTGGCACAGTAAGTACTACTGTTTTGGAACAGTGCTTTTTGTTTGATCAAGCTGCTAGCAACACTGCTTCCTCTAGAGCCTTGTCTGCCAAAGCAATACTGGTTTTAGGACTAACCTTTGTGCCAAATGATTACTTGATCAAGCCTAACTACATCTGCTTTAACAAGCCAAAATGCTAAGTGCAGAAAAATTACTGAAATAATTGGGTTGGGGGCCTGAAGCCTTTAATGTTTCTTGTGAGGTGTGGTTCTGTAGCACAATGAGCAGGACACTTCTGCTTTCTAGCAAAATAGACACTGGAAGCGCAGCAGCGAATGTATGTAGTGATGGTCTGGCTTAAGATACAGCCCCTCTAAAATTCCATTTTGACAGTATGATGGAGACTCATCAACCCTGTTCTCTCAGTGCATGGAGCTCACTACTGCCAGCCTCCCAAATGCACCTAAGATACCAAAATGCTGCATTTTTGAAGAGTATGTGGCCTTTTAGCTAATTCAGACCACCTCTGCTATCCCAGTGTCACTTTATGATGACAAATAGAAGAGCGTTGGTTTGCAAACCATTGCTGGAAGGATATTGGATAAGGGGGGGGAAAAGCTTAAGTATCTTCAGCCAGCAAGTTTAAACCAGTTTTTCTCCTTTTGTGGAGGAAATCTCTTTTCTCATTTTAAATTCCTTTCCAAGCAAAAGGATGTTGTATAAACTTCCTTATTTGTCAGATTAGTCATATTTTTCCATAACAAAACCACAACAGTTTGTATTAACAGTTGCTGCCCTTCGCTAGCTAAGGGTATACTTAGGAAATACAGGTTGCAATAACTGTGGTGTGGCTTCCTGGCTCCTTAATAGCTTTCCCCAGAAAGGCTTCACTTGAAGTTCTACCTCCAGCACTGTTGGATGTACTAAGGGATCACTCCACATAGACTATAGTAGTCCCATATTTGCAGGTACCCTCATGTAAGTTAAACTGGTGTAATCTGCAAAGAATGTGTTTACAAGGTACTGTGAGTTGATTTGTGCCTGTTATTCACTTTTTTTTTTTTGCTTGATATTTCAAGTGCTAGGTT
Source organism: Callaeas wilsoni (assembly GCA_013398955.1). Classification (NCBI taxonomy): domain Eukaryota; kingdom Metazoa; phylum Chordata; class Aves; order Passeriformes; family Callaeidae; genus Callaeas; species Callaeas wilsoni. Next base: position 16,878 of record VWPU01000382.1, on the reverse strand, counting down.
TAGGAAAATAGCCAGTGAACAAACGGGGGAAGATGTCAGTATGTCACGTATGACTGTTCTGCAGTCTCTAGTCTTCAGTCAGTCATATCAAGCTACCCAAGAATCCAAAAGTAAGATTAGGATATTTAAAATAAAAAAAATAAAAGGGAGGAGTATTCTCTTGATAACAAGGAGTATTTCCCTCCAGTGTGGAGTGGGGGGAGGCAGAAGAGCTTACTTCATGTCAGCCACCTGCAGCCTCCCACAGTAAGGCTACAAAGGGCATACCATAGGCGTGGCAGACCTGACTTGTGTCTACAGAGACATCATACAGTAATTGCAAGTTAAGCTCTTCCAGAAGAGACTTTATGATAGAGTCATGCTAGTGCTGAAAGACAGACTTCCCAAGAGAACTCTTGCTCATGCCTGAGCAAGTTCCTGGTTTTGCAGACATCTTTCCTGGGCACCACAGACCAGTTGACAGCTGGTTATTGGGCCCTGAGTAGGGAGAGGGAAGGCAAGAAACTCCCCTGCCACTGGTCTCACACCAGCTCTAGCACTCAGATTAGAGTTTTGCTTTGCTTTTAAAATGGCTAGGCTATTTTTAACTTTGGAAGTTTCAGGAAATGCCAGTGATTGTTCTTTCAAGTAGGGAAGTCCTTTTTCAATATGTCAGTCACTGCTTGCATAGGCTGCTGGTTTGTTTTTTACTAGTGCATGATGAAGCAAGGATTTGCCAAAACTGCTGACTCACTGCTCGTGAAATTTAGGGGGCTGGTTGAGGAACAATCTTTCTAAGTTATTTCTCATGTGTGTCACAACTGGTCTACCTTTCCATTCCTCTGCATGAACATTGTTTGGATTTATTTGTGTGGCTGGCAGTTGAAATGCACTTTTGTTAGTGTGCTTCTGTTGTCACGCTGAACCACCTATGTTCAAGATGATTTTAAACCAAACTTTGCCTAGGGGGTCACTCTCATGTCTTTTAAAGCTGGAGCAGTGTGACACACATTGCCTTACATTTCTGATCTGTGTTGCATCTTGGGCTTAGGGAGGTGGTGTGGGCAAGAAAGAGCACGGTAGAGTAAGACACCAAAAGTCTTAAGGATGTTGTGGGGCCCTCACACAAAAAATGAGTGAGCAGCAGTGCACATTACTTACCAGTGTGGTAAGTGGCGTGACCTCTCCTCAGCCCAGATCTCTGTCCAGTAGAACAAGGGTACTCTTTTGAAATGCTGGATGTTGATGTCCATGTTCTACCCTTTATTTTGCTTGTCTTTCCAATGCACCTCAGTGCTGACTGATACCTGCTTGTTACATTTCTAGACTGGAGGCCCGAAATGAAACGGGACAGCGTGTTCACTGCTATGTTACGGCTCTTGCGCCTGGTTCAACTTTTCTGGAAAAAAACAAGAGCTTTCGTCCTACCCACTGGATAAAAGAACATCATGAAAGACACTATCTCAACAGAAACAGTCTCCGTCGCCAAAACCTTACCAGGGATTGCCACTCTCGGCAAATCAAGCACAACGGACTGTTTGTTCACCAGCCTTGCCAGCGTCAGTTCAATTACTGATGGTTCTTGTGGTTTTAATCTATGGTCTAATTGTTTCTTAGGTTGCTCTTGTTTTCATGTGTAGGTAAGTGTGGTCAATCTGAAGCTGATCATCAATCCCTCAAACACAATCGTAACTAGTGTTGCATTATTTTAAAAAGACATAGATCTCCAAACATCTTGCATCAAGTTCTAAATGTCGATGTTAAATATCAGTGTCTTGGAAGCCTCTCAGTACGATAGTTTGTGTGCTGTTTTATAAACTATGATGTATAGATGGGTTCTTAGTTGGTATTTTAAAGAAACTTAACTGAGATGGAAATCAGTTACATTTTGCATTAGTCAAAATGGAGTTAAAAAATTTGAGGTTAGCCACATGCTTTAATGACCAGTACTTGACAGCTTGTGTATCTGTCTGTATTCAGCATATATGATTACTTTCTAACAAGGAAATACTATAGCTGCCAGTGGATATTACATAGCTGCGCTGAGCTGTTTCAAGAAGGACATCTCATCTAAATTCCTAGGACTTACTTGTGTTAGTGGGGTCTGTGTAGATGTGCTGAGTACTTGATATGGATATTGAAAGAGGGTTAAATATCCCACCAATATTGTTGCAGTACAATATGGCACTGCTGTCGCAGATGTAGTACCTCACAGTGGAGTGGGAAGAAAATTGAACCTTTGGGTAACGTGCAGATGCACAAGACAGAACTGAACTGGGTTTCACTTGGTAAAGTTTGAGTTTCTCAAACTCCTCTCTCTAACTATTTCTGTCTTTGAAACATGTTATTTCCCCTACCCTATCTCATTTAATCTCTAGTCTAGTTAAAGGAAAAAGATGATGGAGTTACCGTTCTTTTAATCCTATCAGTAGCTGACTGCTCTTCAAAGAAGTCAGGCTGATGGACAGCTATTTCTGAGCTACAAATTGCTATTAGGTTGTCTCATATTTACAGATTGAGAGTAGCTCAAAAGTAGCTAGAAGGAAGCTTTTATTCGAAGTTCTCCTAATTTTCTCTCTTTCTCTCTGAAAACGAAATCCAAGTTAATGGGGACTAGAAATGAAGGGCAGTGTGAGGCAGGGAGAAGTGAACGCTGGACTGAACGCAGCGATAACAGAGTGTATAAAAATTGATCAGCCTTGGTTGTTCTCCTAGCCCATTGGAGGCAGAAGGACTGGATAGCTTTCCATGGGCCAACAGGAAAGAAAAGCCATTCAAAACTATCAAGTAGTTTTCTTAAGAGCACTGTGCAAGATGTTTTGGAAGTTGGCAGGCACTGCCAACTACAAGTAAAGTAAAGTTCACCTGTTAATGAAAATTGTGTGTTACACAGCAGCCAGTGGTATGCTGAACCCTGACAGATCGATTAGGGAAGTGGATTAAATGGGTATGGAGGTAAGGAAGCAGAAATCTGCACTGAAAGAAGGGCGTAAATAAAAGTAAGTTTATCTTTCTTCCCTTCTGCCAGTGCTTGATGTGACTTGCTGTTTTCCCTTGTGTTTAGTGCCTAGGGCATTATAGTGTTAATGTTACTCAGCCGTGTCTTCCAGTAGTCCTTATACAGAAGTTGGTATGAGGAATCTTTGAAATAAGGCAAGGTCAGTAATGTGAATTGTTCCAGACCTATGAAGTATTTAAAATCAGCCAAAAGCTTCAATTTCACTGAAGCAAAACCCCAGCAATTCAGATTGATCTTGATGTAGTGGTACTGTTGCATGTTCTGCAGCTGGAATTGTTGTGGAACCTACTTAGCATATAGGGAACAGCATTTATAACCTCTATTTCACTGCAGATGTGCTGCTTCACTGGAATTAGTTAGGATTGTTACAAAGGGATGTTGAAAATAATTAAATGTATAAAAGCAAGAGGTGCTTTCCTGGATACACTAGTCTTTCTTCTTTTTTTTTGAATTTTTTTTTATTTTGACAAATTGAATTCACATGGACACTGAAAGAAAACAAAATTGGTCACATCATGAGTTTCCAAAAGAGATATTTTGTTACTCCTCTTTTAGCAGTATGTGCCCATGTCCATACAAAAATTCTCATGTGGTCCAAATACTTTGGTTTATCTGCAAATACCTGTAGTTTCACCAGTCTCTTACCTGTTCAGAAGTACTCTTACTTGCCTCAGATTATCTACCTTTATCACTCCAACTTTTTGTCTAGCTTAAACTTCCTTATCCTTGCTGCCAACTTTCTAGCTCAGGAAAATTCTTTGCTTTCCTGTATTACTTTTCTTTATATAAAAGTAATTACTTTTCTTTATATAAAAGTAACTACTTTCCTTCAGCTTTAATTTTCTTAAAGTGAAATGAAGGAAGATGGAGTCTCCACCTCCCTGTGTTGGAAGGAGTAAGTAATCCCTTAACTCCTAATGGGGAGATGGAGTTGAGAGTATAAGGCTCCCAGGCATTAAAATGAGAGCCTTGGTCTGTTCTTCTCAGTAGGCAAGTAAATGCAACTTTAGACTGCTCCTAGAATTGGGAGAAACTGATCTTTTTATACTGCATTACTAGATGACTTTCTGGTGATGAAAACCTATATCTTTCAGGATATAAACTATTTTGTTGCACAAAGCTGTGCTTCTCAATTTGTAATATTGGAAACCATATTATTGTGTGAGATAGTACTACATCAATGGCTTTTTGTTAATTTGTTTTACATATTTATGTTGGTCTAGCCCTGTTTTGTGCCTGGAGCTATTGGGCAATTAGATTTGTTTTGGTTTTCTGTTTTAATAGTGAGCTGTGTGGCTTTTTATATGGTTTTTGAATTGTATTAAAGTTGTATTTTTTCTTGTAAAAGTGGAGGCCTTGCACTGTCTCATACTGATTGATATTCATGAATCTTGCTGAAATTGTATTTTCATATGTATTGATCAATGAACAGATTTGCATTTTAAACTGTGCCTTCTACACAGCAAACTTGAAGATTCAAAAAGGGACATTTCAGTTGGGATTAATACTGTACATCAGTCTATGCATATATGGCAGCTTCTCTCCAGAGCCACTTCTCTATTTGTAGCAGTCCTTTTGATATGGAAGAATGTGTGGCTCTTATTTTTAATAGTTTAACACAAGCTGAAAACAGACAAAATACAGCACTTTGCCAAAAAAAGTAGCATTGCTTAACCAGTGTGTATTTACTAAAGTGATCTTCTGTATTTTGTTTTCATAATGCGTTCTGCGCACTGTGGGGAAACACAATCTTAACTCTCAATAAAAAATGGCCTATTAAAAATTGTCAGTCTATTCTTTAATGTTAAAAGGTTAGTGAAAATTCGAATGCCTGAGCACCCTGTTCAGGTGGCAGGTACAGGTACTGAGTGTCTCAATGCTCGCTGTGGTACAGCAGTTCCTCTGGGAATCGGTTTGCATTGCTGATCAGGTGATAATGTGCATCCCAGCAGTGCTGCACACCTCTGCTGACTGCTGCCTTCCCTGATCAGCGTGCAGGAGCTCCATAGGAGAACAGGACAGAGATCAAAAACACATGAAAGTGCATGGGGTGGGGGAATTTCTTTCCGTATCTTGGCTGAACCTCTCTTGTTTCAGCTCATGCACCACTGCCTATCATTTTCCTGCCCTGCATCACCATGAAGAAATCTGTATGGAAGGCTGCTGATTCAGGTATCCTGTGAGGGGGGCAGAGATCCTGTGCAGATCCTTAGGGATGGGGTTAGGGAGGGCAAAGCGAAGTCGCCTGTAGCTGGACTTGGCAGGGGATATGAAAGACAACAGGCCTTCCACAGATACACCAGCTGGAAAAGGAAGATCAGAGGAAGTCCGGGCCTGCTGGTAAGTGGGACCAGAATCCATGTGACAAAGGACATGGAGAAGGCTGAGGTGCTCCATGTCTTCTTTGCCTTGGTGTCCACTGGGAAGACCACCCTTCGGGACTGCAGGCCCCTGATGCCAGTGGGAAATGCTAAAGCAATGAAGATCAACCCTTGGATGAGAAGTCTCATGGTAAGAAATGCTTAAAAAAATGGACCATACACATTTTTATGGGATGCACCCATGAGTGGTGAAGGAGCTGGCTGATGTCTTTGTGAAGCTGGTCTTAATTGTCTGAAAGGATTTGGCAATGGACAGGATTCCTGAGGGCTGCAGGAAAGCAAGTGTCCTTCCTATCCTCAAGGCAGACAAGAATATATAGGGGAATAAGACTGTTCCCTTGATATCTGGGAAGGTAATGGAGCAAATGGTCCTGGAAACCATTTCCAAAATGAACAAGAAGATAATTAGTAGTAGCCAGAATGGATTTATGGAAGGAAAAGCATGCCTGACTACCTGATAGCCTTTTACAGTACTGAGCCTTAGATGACTGACTCAGTGGATGAGGGGAGAGTGGTGGATGTTGTTAATCTTGCTTTCTTCAAGGCTTTGGACACTGTCCTCCATAACATCTTCCCAAAGTGATGAATTATGGACTGTGTGAAGCAGATGATGAGCAGGTGTGTTGAGAGCTGGCTGAACCCTGTGTTCAGGGTGCTGTGATCAGTGACATGAGGCCAAGCTGAAAGCTTGTTTTTACTGGTGTACCCTATCAATGCAGGATCCTTACACTGTTAGAAACCTTCATTAATGGCCCGGGTCATAAGGCAGAGTTGTTTATGCACCAGAGTGCTGTGCTGCTGTTCAGAAGGACCTTAACATGGGGAAGTGGGCTAACAGGAACCTCATGGAGTTCAGTGAAGAGAAATACGAAGTCTTATACCTGGAGGAATAAAAAACGCAGGCACTAGGCCAACTGGCTGGAAAGCATCATGGCAGAAAGGGTCCTGGGGGTCCTGGTGGACATGAAGTTGAGCATGAGCCAGCAGTGCAGCCTCATGGCCTCAAAAACTCAGAGCTTCCTGGGCTGCATCAGGCAGGGTGTTGCTAGCAAGGTGGAGGGAGATGATCCTACCCCTCCACCCTGGCCCAGTGAGACACATCTGAATGGCATGTCCAGTGCTTGAGCTTCCAGTAGGAGAGGGCATGGATGTACCAGAGGGTATCCAGCAAGAAGCCAGGGAATAATAGGACTGAAGAGTGAAGTAACCAGGAGAGGATGAGAGGATTGTTTAGGCTGGGGAAGAAAAGTCTTGGGGGATCTTGTCAAGGTATATAAACAGCTGAAGAAGGCAATAAAGACAACAGATCCATACTCTTCTCTGGTGGTGCCTAGTGAAAGGACAAAAGGCAATGTGTGCAAGCTGAAATACAGGAAGTTCTTGAATGTAAGAAATGGGCTTGTGATCTGCTCCAAGTTGTTATTTCGGTGTTTTCTGAAACTATATGAACGAGTGGGGTATTTTGCCTCCAGTCATGGAGGATCCTTGATCTCTATGGCTTTCCAAAGATCATGGAGAGTGGTCTTGAAATGACATTAGCCAGCTCTCTCAGAACATTGGATACAGGCTTCCATGGATTTTTATGGTCTGGGTTGTTACAAGCAGTTCCTGACTTAATTCTCACTCACCAAACAAGCAGGGTGACAAAATTATCTATTTAACTGACAGCAGTGAAAAGGTATTTGTGCAAAAAAGCATCTATCTTCCCAAAACAAGAACTGAATAAAATCTTTCCCTTTGAAATGTAGATTTTGTCCTCTACATTTTTCAAAGCAACAAGTCTATGCTGAGAGCTGTACAGTATTCTTCAGGAAGAAGTTTGATCAATTATCAATTATGCTTGTATCCATACAGATAACCTAACATAGTTAAGCTGATAGTGTTTCTTTCGGAGGTGCTTATTTCAGACCTAATGCAAATTTTAAAATTTAGCTTGGTCAGTCTCCAAAACACCATAAACTACTGTGTTTTGAAGCTTCTCTGTGCTGAAGCAAAAATGTTCGTATGAAGGGTTGTATCATGTAATTATTGGCTTAAGTTCTGACTTTACATTCTAGCTTTTCTGTCTGTATAAATCCATGTATGTCTCTGATAGAGTGCCTTCATCAGTGTTAAATGTGAGAGAGAACCATAATTACTACACTGTTTCCTCATCACATCATTCAGTATCTGCTTTCTTTGTCTCATTGACTTTTGGTGCATGTTTATAACCACAAAATATTGTGACTGTTATTGAGTGATACTTGCAAGGAGGGTTTGGGCTTTTTGGAACACATAGGAATGGCTCATCAAAAGGACATGCTGATGCTGCTGTGGCACTGTTGTTCCCATGGTGTGGTCATGATATATCAGTCGTAGAGTAAATGAGACTGAACTGAGACTTAACAGGAGACATAAAACATTTCCTTTGTGCAGCCAGCTTTTTCTTGATGAAAATACTGTTCTGAAGTTACTGCTGTATAACTAATACTTCAGAAGTTAGTCTCTTGACTTGTTCGAAAGTTCTGTGGGCAGACTGATAGCTGAACACTCAAATACCTTAATAATTTCATGAGTAAGCTAAGGAAAAGGAATAATAACAAAAAAAAAAACCAAACAAATAGATAAGAGTAACAAAACTAGGCTAGTGTCCAGGAGCAGGCTTCAGATCTCAGCTTGCAGACATGGGCTGTGCCTTAGGTCTGTACTTTTTCCTGTATAGACTTCAAATTGTTATGTCCAAGCTAGGTGACTTAGTTGGGCAGTATAATAAAAAAATACCATTATGCACAAAAATAAATCTATCTGAGTGCTAAAAGAATTGTAGATTCCCTGAAATGGGGCACTACAGAGAATTAGCAGAGAGAGCTGGAAAAGAGAAGGGAGGCCTCAGGCTTTTGGGATATGTGGGTATCGGCCAAGAGCTGTCAGTTTTTGCAAGGTAAACAAAGGAGATGAGATCTTAATTAAGAAAGGGGGGACCAACATGGGCAGAAGTATTCCCTTGTCTACTCCCAGCAGTGAATTTCAGTTCTAGCTCTTCTCTCTGGTATGAGACTGAGGAATGATTGATGGGCCAAAGCCAGTGGTATGAGATTCAATAAGACCAAGTGCTGGGTCCTTCGCCTGGGTCACAACAACCCCATGAAGTGCTACAAGCTTGGGTAAGAGTGGCTGGAAAGTGGCCCATCAGAAAAGGACCTGGAGGTGCTGGTTAACATGGCTGGATGGTTACAGGCTCTTTGGGAGGGTTAGACATGGCAGAAGAGGTAGGGGTTGGCACTGTTTGTAACAAAAGGGATGGAATATATGGAGCTCACAGTTGGCAATGGCACAGTTGAGAGACTCTGGATAAGAATCAAGGGGCAAACAAACAATGTGGATGTTGTTGTGGGAGTCTACTATAGACTTCCCAGGCAGGATGATGAAGTCAACAAATTATTCTTTGAAGAACTAAGGAACACTTCCAAATCAACTGCTCTTGTCCTTGTAGGGAACTTCAACCTGCCAGAAATTGACTGAGAGCATCACACAGCTGATAAAACCTGGACCAGAAAATTCTTGAAAGACTTGGACAACAATTTTATGGAACAGGTACTAAGGGAGCTGACTCAGAAAGATGCTCTCCTTGATCTGCTGCTTGTCAACAGAGTGGACCCCATGAGCGTTGTGGTGACTGGTGCCATCTTGGCCACAGCAACCACAAAGTGATCAAGTTTAAAATCTTTGTAGACAGGAGGAAAAGTGCAGGAAAACCTCAGCTCTGGACATGAGAAGAGCAGACTTCAGGCTGCTCAGGGAACTAGTAAGAAAAGTCTTCTGGGAAATGTTTCTGTAGTGCTGGGATCTGTCAGTACTGGTCACTTTTTAAACATCACCTCCTAAGGGTGCAGGAGCAGCAATTCCCCAGTGTCAGAAGTCAAGCAGATGAGGCAGAAGGCTGGCTTGGCTGAACGGGGATGTTCTTTTGGGTCTAAGGCAAAAAAGGAAGGTGTGTGCCCAGTAGAAGCAAGATCAGGTGACATGGGAAGAATACAGAGATGCAGCTTGCCACTGTAGGGAGAAAATTCATGTGGCTAAAGCTCAACTGGAGCTGAAGCTGGCCAGAAATGTGGAGGACAATAAAAAGAGATTTTTCAGATATATAATAGCAAAAGGCAGCATAGAAATAACATCAGCTTGTTACGGAATGAGGATGGGCACCTCACAAACAGGGACATGGACAAGGCAGAGGCGTTTAATGTGTTCTTTGCCTCTGTCTTCAACATGGACTAAGAAGGTCGCAGTGTCCTGAGCTGGAGGATCATGGCTGTGAGAATAATAAACTCCCAGTTGACCCTGAAATTGTGTGGGATTTGCTGGTCCAGCTGGATCCCTAAAAATCTATAAGGACTGATGGGATTCATCCAAGAATCCTCAAAGACCTAGCTGATGTCATCACAAAATCTCTCTTGATGATATTTGAACTGGGAATGTGGAGAGGTCTCAGCTGACTGGAAGTTGGTGAACATTGTCCCAGTTTTCAAGAAAGGCAGGAAGAAGAACCGTGGAAAATATAGACCTGTCAGTCTCACTTTAGTGCCAGTAAAATCATGGAAAAGAGTATTCTGGGAGGTACTGAAAAACACCTCGAGGTCAATGCAGTCATCAGTCACAGCCAGCACAGCTTCATGAGGAGAAAGTTCTGCTTGCCAAACCTGATTTCCTTCTGTAACAGGGTAACCCACCTAGCTGATCTAGGAAAGCCTTTTTGGACTTCAGTAAAGCTTTCTATATTGTCTCTCTCAAGATCCTTCTGGACAATACGTCCAGCACAGATCTGGATAAACACATCATACGATGGGTGAGCAACTGGCTCAGGGGTCAGGCACAAAGGGTTATAGTGAATGAGGTGACACCAGGCTGGGGACCTGCCACTGGCGGGGTTCTGCAGGGCCCCATCCTCAGCCCAGTTCTCTTCAATGCCTTCATTACCAACTTGGACACAGTACTCAAAGAAATACTGAGTAAGTTTACTGAGGACACCAAACTGGGAGGAGCTGTCAACTCCCTTGAGGTCATGGAGGCCCTGCAGAGACACCTCAACTAGAGAGATGGGCAATCACGAACGGTACGTAGTTTAACAAAGACAAGTGCTGGATTCTGCACTGGGATGGGGCAATCCTGGCTGTACAGACAGACTGGAAAATGAGAGGCTGGAGAGCAGCGCCACAGAAAGGGACCTGGGGGTCCTGGTCGGTGGCAAGTTAAATATGAGTCAGCAGTGCCCTGGCAGCCAGGAGGGCCAACCCTGACCTGGGGACATCAGGCACAGCATCACAGCTGGGCAAGGGAGGGGATTGCCCTGCTATGCTCTGCATTGAGAAGGCCTCACCTAAAGTGCTGTGTGCAGTTTTGGGCACCACAACATAAAAAAGACATTAAACTATTAGAGAGTGTCCAAAGGAGGGCCATGAGGATGGTGAAGTGTCTGTAGGAGAACCCTTACTAGGAGTGGCTGAGGTCGGTTTGTTCAGCCTGGAGGAGACTGTGGGGAGACCTCAATACCCTCACGAGGAAAGGCAGAGGGATGGGACTGATCTCTTCACTCTCGTGACCAGTGGCAGGACCCAAGGGAACAGCATGAAGCTAAGTCAGGAAGTTTAGTTTGGATATGAGAAAAATTCTGGTTCTTCACCCAGAGGGTGGTTGAACATTGAAACAGGCTTGTCAGGGAAGTGGTCACAGCACCAAGCCTGACAGAGTTCAAGAATTGTTTAGACAATGCTCTCAGGCACTCGATGTGATTCTTGGGGTGTCCTGGGCAGGGCCAGGAGTTGGACTGGATGTTCTTGATGCTTTCTACTCAGCATATTCTATGATTCCATGACAGCGGCTGAACATGAGCCAGTGTGTGTCCAGGCGGCCAAGGCAGCCAGTGGCATCCTGGCCTGTATTAGCAGTAGTGTGGCCAGCAGGACCAGGGCAGTGATTGCCTCCCTGTACTTGGCACTGATGAGGCCACACCTCAAGTGCTGTGTCCAGTTCTGGGCCCCTCAATTCAAGAAAGACTTTGAGGTGCTGGAGTGTGTCCAGAGCAGGGCAATGGAGCTGGTGAACGGTCTGGAGCACAAGTCCTTCAAGGAGTGCCTGAGGGAGATGAGAGGGTCTAGCCTAGAGAAAATGAGGCTCAGAAGGGACCTTAATGCTCTTTACCTGAGAGGAGGTTGTAGCCAGGTGGGGGTTGGTCTTTTCTCTTGGGTAAAAAGTGACAGAATGAGAGGACATCGCCTCAGGCTGTGCCAAGGGAGGTTGAGATTGGACATCAGGAAGAATTTTGTCACTGTAAGGGTTGTTAAGCACTGGAATGGGCTTCCCAGGGAGTTGGGTGAGTTACCATTCCAGGATGCATTCAAGAAAATGGCTGGATGTGGCACTTAGTGCTTTGGTTTGGTTGACAAAATGATGTTCAGTCAAAGGTTGGACTTAATGATCGTGGAAGTCTTTCCAACCTTAATGATTCTATAATTCTATGAATATGTCTGGTATTAAATGGGGAGGACAATATGGCTTCTGTGGCTGGTGACAAACTGCCAAACAGCTGAATAAGTACATACATCTTTATTAATGGTGGACATTTTGAGGTGGAGTTACTATCTCCTACATATCACCTTCACCTCTGGAGAGATCCACGGTGTCCCCTAAACACGGCTATGCCTGAGGATATGGGGAATCATAAGTCTTAGTCACCAAGTGTTGAAAAGGTGTTTGCTGCAGCGCTTGGAAGCTGGAGCATCAGCAGTAAACACCCTTCACCTCGCCAGGGCCCAGCAGCTGTACGTTTGGTGAGGTGGTGCGAGTCGTCTGGATGAAGAACCACATATGCTCGCAGGTCAGAGGCAGAGCCAGGGAGAAGAGGGCCTTCCCCTGTAGCCAGCTGTCTGTTTCTCCTGGCAGCAGGGCAAAGAGGTGTCTTCTTACATGCCTAGGAGGTGACCCTAGGATAAATTAAACTGTTTTGGTTTTAAAACATACTGTATTATTGTCCTATTGTCTTCTACATGGCTCTTTTCTGTGACCCAATAGTTCTTCTTTTCCCTTACTTACACCTATTTCCTGGTCCAAAAGGTGTCACATTTGCAGACCAGTGGTGAAGTGGTACTGGAAAATATGAAGGAAGTGTGTCTTGTTATTTCTTTGTGCTGCAGATAAGAGTTACAACACATAGATAGGTAAAGATAAACTCAATGCTTGGCTATTAGTTACAGGTGCTGTTTCTCACTGGAGAGACAGTGTCTTACAGGGGTGTGACTGTGGGCTTTGCTCAGGAGATTAGCTTTAAGAATTTTTCTTTAAAGGTGTTTCACCTTTGGTGTGTTCACAGCAGGAGTTTAAATCTTTATGTACAGGAAAGGCTTTGGGTCTCTGACATGAATATGAATATTCAATACAAATAAAGTGCCTTCTGCATAAAAGGACTTTCAGGACAAGAGAATGTTCTTTCCAAGCTTCTTTCTGATAAGAAAGGTGCATGATCTCAAGAATAAAGAAGGAGGCTACTAACAAGAGCCGGAAGGACATAGTCCATTGGTTTGCTTTGTAACTGCTGTGAAGCGACAGCATCTACTTTTGAATGTGAATTTAAAAGGCTGGCAGCTCTGACTCTCTCTACTTCCCATGTTCTTTAAAAGCGTGCCTTCAAAAACTCAGTTCTAAGAGGAAATCCTTGTATCATGCTATACTGTTCAAGGTTTGACACTGTAAATCGTAAGGGAACTAGTAACTTGATCTCTACTTGAGTTTTCGTCCTCTCTTATTAAAATAACTCTTAGTTAATATCTTTTAGTTAAAACTCTTAGTTTGGATGTCTTAAGCTGATTTGATTATCATGCAAGCTGCTTATTGATAGCTGGTCTTTGCCTATGCTCTCTGTTGCTAGTATTGGCCTTAGAAAGATATAGTCATTTGCTTATGACTAAAGGTTTACTCTGATATATTTTAGCTAATAGGTTCTTAATAACTGTAATATGAGCTTGCTCCCCTCCAAATCAGAAAAAAACCCCAACCAAACAAACCACAAAATAAGTCAATCTTGTAAGGTCTTAAAAATACTACTTAATGCATATTAAACTAAATAATGGCTTGTTTAAAAATAAAGAGGTTGTGGAATCTCCCTCACTGGAGATATTCAAGAGCGGTCTGGATGCAATCCTGTGCCATGTGCTCTGGGCTGACCCTGCTTGAGCAGGGAGGTTGGACCAGATGACCCTCTGTGGTCCTTTCCAACCTTACCCATTCTGTGATTCTTTGAAAAGGTCTGACTGAAACAAGCAGGAAAGTAGAATATTGTAGGTTCTAATAGAAAACAAGAGGTTTTTAAACCTCAGAGTTTAAAGGTGTCTTATGCTGTTCAAGAGAAAAAAAATTACCTTCAAGGAAGGGTGCAACTTCCTAGTAAAGTATTCCTCTTTACGAGGTATAAAGCTTTAGTGGTGCTTTGTTTAGGCTATGTAGATGGAACCATAAATAACCTTAAAAATCCTCTTAAAAACAGTGAAGTTCATCCACACAAGAGCAGGCCTTTCCCATAACTACCTCACAGAACAGCTTTGACAAAATGGCTGTGACTGAAAAGGACAAAGCCTGACAGCACAAGCAGATGACCATAGTAATATACTTACTGCAAGGTAGAAGGAATACAGGATGTGATATTCCACGTTATTTTTGTGCTCAGATCACAGTGGAGCTGTGAGCAAATGTTCTAATGAAATCCTGCTTCTTTCCTTGGGAACAGTCAAGTGGATTCAGAAACTCCGTGGGAGAACAGTGGTATTGAGCACACAGTAACTGAATTGATCCTCCGGGCTTTAGATCTGCATTTTACATCCTTAGTAGATTCCAGGCTCCTTGAAACAGATCCATAAAACCAAGAAAAACAACCTCAGTTGTGTAAACTTGTAAGGAAGGCCTTCACACCTTCTCTGGAATATACCTACAAGTGGTAATTGGTGGGAAAAAAAAAAAAAGAAAACCACTAGACTAATCTAAAAGGACTTGCCAGATCCCAGCACAAACAGTGCTCAGCAGTAGTTTATTTCTAGAAGCTTAAAAAATCTTCTTTTACATTCATCCTCCCTAAGGAGGCATCCATACAGTGAAAGAGGATGTACTGTGTGTCAATCCACCTGGAAACGTCCCAGCATGGACTAACTCACTTCACTTGGATTGCCACATCAAAAGGTCAGTGTGTTAGCTTGCATTAAAATCACGGTTTCATTGTCTGCTGCAGGATTTGATTACACATTAGCTTCTGAGGTTTTGGTTTAGTTCATTTGGTTGTTTTGGGGGATTTTTTTACTGATGAAAATTTATGGGAAAAGTTGCTGGCAGGATGGGGAATGCTCATGGGACCTGGTGCATTTTCCACTACTGAATCAAAACCACAAAAATGTGGCAGGTGATCTGCAGCAGCTCACATCAAAACGTCTAGAAAAACGAGCAGTGTGGTCATTACAGTCTTTGTGCTGGGACCTATTCGTGGCCAACCTGACCCATTCAATTTTTAGCTACCATTCCCTTTGCAGTATTCTTCTTTCACAATGTGCCATGGAACTTATTGCTGATGTACCAAACCTGCTTTGCTATGTGGAGCCAACTAGCCCTAATTAAGCGCCCCTGGAGGGTGGAGGTTTTTAGGGAAAAAAGATAATTTGTGTCTCTTCTCTTGCTATCTGAAGTTTCAGTTCTTTTTAACAAATTACCTATGGTAGTATTTCAACTTCAGCAAGTCGGCTAGAGGCTGGAGGTCAGTTAGGTCAGGTTTGCCCAAATTCAGGGCACCACCTTTCCTCTGTAGTCAGTGGGATAGGAGATGAACTTCCAGACAGCAGGATGCATCTTGCTGGTGAATTTCAGGGGAAGTCAACTAAAAGAGATAGCTACATGTCTACTGCAGGCATCCTGAACTATCACATGAGTTAGATTTCTTGCAATGAGCTGATGCAATGTATTCAGCTGACAAAAGATTTTTTAAATGACAGTGAGGTTTGGGCTTTTTTGCATTCATTTTGAGCCACAACTAGCACATTTTCTTCACGACAAGGTCTGGAAGATATTTTTGAGAGCTGAGGAGGCTGGCTCACTGCCATGTCTGTCTTGCTCATGTCAGTGCTTTACTTGAAGTTTGCAGGAATTACTGTCCCCACTTCATCAGATGCTGTAAGGACACACAGCTGAGAGATGGCCTTTGGTGCCCGAAATTTGGGACCTGTTAAACTGCTGTCAGCGACCCTACTGTGACATCTCTGCCTTGGTGGGCTGCACTGCTTTTTCTCTTGCCCTTTAAAATGGCAAAGCTACCACAGGGTAAGCACCTGGTTATTGTGTTTAATTACTATAATACATACTTGAAGGCAAAACCTATGCTTGCTCTTTAATAATGTTACACTTGGGAAAAGAAAAATAAGTGAAAAAAAATTAAGATGTGGATTTATTTGAAGGCAGCAGTGCCTTCTTTTTGTGCTGTTTTGCAGTACATGTGCTCAGCACTGCAAGAAAGTGCCAGTTGTTCCTCGTGAGCAAAATGGCTGTAGGTGCTCTGCACCGGGTGTTTTAAAGAAAGCGTCTGTTTAAAGCATTGCTAAGTATGTGGTGCTGTGGGGTTTGGTTGCCTTTGGGGTAGCGTGGATTTTATTTTTGGGTTTTTTTGGAATATGTATTAAGAAAACTCCATGCAACCATTGAGTGATGTTAACAGGAGGTGTGCTGGCACTGAGGGGAAGCTTCAGCATCATCTGCTGAAGAAGGGGATTGCAGGGTGGGTGCTCCTGCAGTGGGCCCTGCTGCCCTTTGACATGGTGAGACCCTGAGGGGCAGAGGTGGGCATGGCTGGAAGGTGTGGACAGCTGCTCTGTAAGGAATAGGGATATCATGGAGGCTGTTCTTGGGGGAGGCCTGTCTTCAGCTGGCACAGAATCAATTAGGTTGGGAAAGACCTCTGGGATCACTGAGTCCAACCTCTGAATGAGCACCACCATGTCAACTAGACCATGGCACTAGGTGCCACATCCAGTCTTTCCTTAAACACCTCCAGGGATGGTGACCGCACCACCTCCCTGGACAGTCCATTCCAACGTCTAATCCCCTTTTTTATAAAGAAATTATTTGTAATGTCCAACCTCAACCTCCCCTGGTGCAGCCTAAGGCTCTGTCCTCTTGTCCTGTCACTTCTTACCCAGGAGAAGAGGATGACCCCTACTTGGCTACAACCTCCTTTCAGGTGGTTGTGGAGAGCGATAAGGCCACCCCTGAGCCTCCTCGTCACCCCGCCCTCGTGCACTGGGATGTGTGACAGCCTGCGGCAGCGGGCGGCCACCTCCATGCATGGCGCGGGGTGTTGGTGCGGTGCCAGCCCGGGGCTCCCACCGCAGCGAGATGGCGGGGGGCCCAGGAGGCCGGTGACCACAGGGCCGCTCGCGGGTGGCCGGCGGCTGACAGCCGCGGCTGGCGGGTCGCCGGTGGCGGGCGGGGCGGGGCGCGGCG
>VWPU01000381.1:0-22176 GCA_013398955.1 Callaeas wilsoni | reverse complement strand
CCTCGGAACAGGGTCTGTGCAGATCTCGGCTGATGTCACCAGTCGGGGGCTATGGTGGCCCCTGCTCCCATGGGAGGAAGGGAGGGGCTGCCTTCCCACATGAAATAGGAACGTCACTGAGCATGGCATCGCTGGCTGGGTGAGGGAGGGGATTGTCCAGCTGTGCTCTGGGCTGGGGCGGCCTCACCTCCAGTCCTGGGGCAGTTCTGGGCACCACGATATGAGAAAGGTCTAAAGCTGACAGGGAGTGTCCAAAAGAGGGACATGGGGATGGTGAAGGGCCCAGAGGGNGACCTCACCGGAGGCTGCAGCTCCTCCCGAGGGGCAGCTCCGATCTCTGCTCCCTGGGACCAGGGACAGGACCTGAGAGAATGGCTGGAGCTGTGCCAGGGGGATTTAGTCTGGATATCAGGAAAAGGTTCTTCCCCCAGAGGGTGGTGGGGCACTGAACAGGCTCCCCTGGGAATGGTCCTGGCCCCAGGGCTGCCAGAGCTCCAGTAGCATTTGGACAAAGCTCTCAGGGACAGGGTGTGTGTGCAGGGCCGGGAGTTGGACTGGATGATCCTTGTGGATCTTTTCCAACTCAGGGTACTCCATGATTCCATGATTCTAAGGACTTCTTGCTGTGGGTCTGAGGAGCAGGCAAGGTGGTGGCAGCACTGGTTGTCCCAGCTGAAGTCCCCAGGAGGACCTGAGACAAGCTGTCTCCTGCAAGGATTAAGTATAACAGCAGGCATCCAGGGGAAGCAGCAGCTCCTCTGGCTGTTGATGTTCCTGGAAGAAGTTGCTGGGGCTGTCAAGCCCTCCCCAGCAGTGGGATAAGTGTGTGCTGGCTCCGTGCCATTCCTGCTGACAGGGGATGGGAGGGAGCGAGGCTTTCCCTCTTTCCCATCATCTTTTCATCTCCCATCTCCTCACCTCCGCCAGATGAAATCAGCATCTTGCTGTAATGAATGTCGGTTTTTTCAGAGGAAACTCAGCACTCTCCCTGATGGGGAGAAGCATTCCTATCCAGCGAGGCAGTTCCCATCACAAGCACTACTGGGAATCCAGCACATAGTGCCTGGAATTTTACACTCCTCCCCACACTTTGTGTTTGATTTTTTTCCCTCTGCCATGCTGAAAGTGGGAAGTAAAAGCTGTATTTTTATTGTGCAGGAAATTCTGCATATTTTGGGGCATCTCACAGAGACTTTGCTCCCTGCCCAGAGCTCTGCCTCAGGACAACCAGTGAAGGTAGATTTAGTCTTTCTTCTGTTCCAGAGCCAGAAGAAGCAGAGACCCACTTCTTGTCCAGAGAGATCGTGTGGCACTTGCGGCAGGAGCATCACGAGGAGATCGCCGTGCTCGAGGGGAGCCACCCACACACCCCGTCCACGGCCCTGGACTCAGCAGAGCTCAACCTCCAGATCAGTGTGTCAGACCTGCCGCAGCCACTGCGCTCTGACGGCTTCTAACACACAGCCCCTCAGCGCCCCTGGGGGCTTGGGTCACCTTTCCCCAACCCCTTCCTCTTGGAGCACGTGCTGTCTACGGCAGCGACCCCCAACTCCCACGCAAACCTCCTGTGCACCACGGTTACTGGAGCAGCTGACTCAGCCCACAGCCCTGTGACATGCTTCCCATTTTCTTTGTTATGTACAGCTCATATATTCTTTTGTGGGTGTATTGGGTTTTTTGTCTGCTTTCATTTGTGTCACATAAAGCACTTTTCTCTCTGGGACAAGTTGCAGTATCCTAAATCTTGGGCACAATGTGCAGTCCACGTGGGATAGGAAACAGTTCTTCCCTCAAGGGGGTGGTGGGACACTGAACAGGCTCCCCAGGGAATGGTCATGGCTCTCAGGCTGCCAGAGCTCCAGGAGTGCCTGGATGATGCTCTTGGGGACAGGGTGGGAGGGTTGGGTTGTCTTTGCAGCGTCAGGTGCTCGACTGCATGAGGCTTGTGGTTCCCTTCCAACCCAGGATGTTCCATGTTTCTGTGATATGCTGTGGTGTTGGATGGGGCTTTGGAAATCCCAGGCACAAGCGTGCCTGTGTGTGCTGGGACAAACACACCCAGCCCACCTGGCCTGACTCGTGGGGCAGATTCTGCAGGCACAGGGAGCACGTGCAGGACTTCCAGGGGAGCCTCCAGCCCGACAGCAAGTGTTGGTGGCAGAGCAGGCTCACCCAGGATGGGGAGATGCTGATGGAAGGGGCTGGGCGGGTGCAGGCTGGAGCTGAGACGACAGCCCTGCTCCTGCCCTTGGCTGCCCAGCTCCTTTAAGAATCACAGAACCTCGGAATCGCTAAGGCTGGAAAAGCCCTCTAAGGTCATCGAGTCCAACCATTAACCCAGCACTGCCAAGGCCACCACTAACCAGTGTCCCCAAGCGCCACATCCATGTGTTTTTTAACGCTTTCAGGGGACAGTGACTCCACAGTGACTGCCCTGCACAGCTCATTTCAATGCCTGACAACGCTTTCTGTGAACAAATTCGTCCTGATGCCCAAACTGGACCTCCTCTGGGGCAGTTTGAGGCCATTTCCTCTGGTGCTGTCCCTTGTTCTCTGGGAGCAGAGCCCCACCTGGCTGTTAAGGAGTTGTAGAGAGGGAGATAGTGCCCCCCGAGCCTCCTTTACTCCACGCTGAGCCCCACCTCAGCTCCCACTGCTGCTCCTCCTCTTGTGTTCCAGACCTTTCCCCAGCTCTCTTCCCTCCTCTGGACATGCTCCAGCCCTTCAATGTCTTTCTTGTCGTGAGCAGCCCAGAACTGGACACAGAATTCCAGGTGCCTCACCTGGGCTATATATGCAGGGCTCTACCTTTCATGCACATGGGAGAACATGGTGGGAGATCTCACCCCAGCTCCAGCCCAGCGAGCTTTCAGGAGAGATTTGGCTGCATGTTGGTCCTGCTGGGACTGGGAATTGGAACCCATTTCAGGATGCAGTAAAACCTTAATCTGCAGCCTAATCTCTGGGTTCTGCATCTGTGCAAAAATGGCAAGAACGGCAGATGAAAGGGCTGTGAAGGGAGGGTTGGGACAGCAAAGGCCACTGCAAAGAGCCAGTTGGTTTGCAGAGGTATCAGGAATCTTTGCTGAGGCCTCCAAGATGTGCCAAGTGCCTGGTGCTGGACTGACTGGAGAGGGAAGACAGCAGGTGAGGGACCTCCTGCTCCTGGCAGGAGACACCCTGGGTGCAGGGAGCAGAGTGGGGGTCTGGCCCCGGGGTGTGGGCAGGATGTGTGTCCTGGTCACCTGAGCAGCGTTCCCGAGGGCACAGAGCAAATGCTGTGGGCACCTGCTGCGATGCAAGGGAAATGCACGGCATCAGGGCTGAGCTCAGCACCACGGGCACAGCCAGCAGCAGCTGTGTGAGCAGCAAAGCCACTGCAGTCCCCCAGGGCTCACACCTTCAAACCCATCCTTGTGGGGCACGACTCCGTGTCCTCCTTGATGCCCTGCTCCCTTCTCATGTGGGAGCTTCTTATCTCACCCATCACTGCAGCCAGGCTGGGCTGGAGATGCCGATAAGCTCAGGCCATATTAGCAGGGGACAGGTTGAAAGACAGGCACAAGCCCAGAGGAAATCTGACAGCAAACCTTGTTCCAGCAGCAGCCGTGCTGCCAGCCAAAGGCTCAGCTCCCGCCACTGCTCAAGGGCACAGCCAGGGCCAAGGTGAAAGCCTTTGCTGGCAGTGGGAGCTGGAGGCAGGGCTGGATCAGAAGCAGGAAAATCAAACCTCAGAAGTGGCAGCTCGCTGCTAAGCTGGCAAACACAGGATAACCAGTTTCCCCTTGAGCTTTCCAACAGCACAAATAGCTCCGTTTTAGTGCTAATCACAGCATCCCACAGCAGGTCTGACTCAGACTCAGGACTCTCGAGCTTGGAGGCAGACCCATCCTGATCCATAGGGAGCAGCGATGCCACCACACCTCAGCAAAGTGAGCTGAGCGTGTCCAGGGGCCACCGCAATCCAGGAGGTCCCAGGTGCAGCAGGGAGGGAGGTTCACAGCCAGGATCCTGCTGAGCAAGGCACGGAATGGCCGCATCCTCCCTCCAGCCAGGGCTGGGGCCAGGGCTCAGCTTAGATGCAGCAAGGACAGGGCTTCTCCCAGCCCTTCCTCACATCCCAGCTGTTTTCCCACCAGAAATCCCAGGAACCACCGGCAGTGACCCATCTGTGCTGCTCCACATGGCGCAGAGCCTTACTGTGTAACCTCGGGGGGCTGAGCGGGGAGTTCCCTCACAGACCCTCTGCAGGGCAGGTGCTCAGCTTCTACCATGATCTAGAAAAGCGGATCTTCATAGAATCCCAGAATGGTTTGGGTTGGAAGGGAACTTAAAGCTCATCTCACTCCCACCCCCTGCCATGGGCAGGGACTCCTTCCCCTCTCGCCGCGTGCGCCAAGCCCCGTCCAGCCTGGCCTTGGACACTGCCAGGGATGGAGCAGCCACAGCTGCTCTGGGCAACCTGTACCAGGGCCTCCCCACCCCCACCGGGAACAATTCCTTCCCAACAGCCAATATAAACCTATTCTGTGCCATGCTGTCCTGCAGAAAGTGCTGGTGAGGCTGGCACCTCTCTGGAGGTGAGAGCAGTGACTGATTACAGGGCTCTGCTGCCCTCGCATGTTTTTCACCCATATCCAAATTTTCCAAGTCAGCCTTTCACTAAGTGGCACTTTTCAAGTGTTGTGATTGTGTTCCAAGAAAGACCCTTGCACTCACTCACATAGCTTTATTTTATTTTTTGTTTTGTTTCATTTTATTTTATCCTTTCATGAAGTAAAAATCCTTCTTGAAAAGTGGCTGGTTTGAGATGGCTTAGGAAAATGTCAGGTTCAGTAAGTCTACACCTGCCTCTGGATAAAATTTGGAATCCTGCAAAGCATGGAAACAGCAGCTCAGCACTCAGCCTACAGCAATGGCTGGACTTAAACTGGCTATTAATATTAATAACAATATTAATGCTTCTTCTTTGGGCTGCACCTGCCACTGCCTCCCGAGTCCTTTTCCTTTCCTCCTCCCAGCGCTCAGTGGGAGCAGTGTAATATACACTGGGAATGTATCTAAATTAACTTGGAGAGCAGCAGCCTGACAGCCCAGAAGGCTTCACGGAGCTGCCTCTGTGCTGGCGTAGCACCCACGAGAGTAACACATACATAACCCCCAGCATCACAAGCTTTAATTAAATTTTGCCAAGCACCTGAAAGTAACATTTCCCACAGTTCCCCAGTCTTGCCTGCAGTTCTGCAGCGCCTGTTTTCCAAGCTGGAAGCGCTGCAGTCCAGGTTTCACTGGCACTTTCAGCGGCTGTGTCAGCTGGAGCGTGGCCCCGGCACGGCTCTGTGGGGCTTT
This sequence comes from Callaeas wilsoni, assembly GCA_013398955.1. Classification (NCBI taxonomy): domain Eukaryota; kingdom Metazoa; phylum Chordata; class Aves; order Passeriformes; family Callaeidae; genus Callaeas; species Callaeas wilsoni. Next base: position 16,827 of record VWPU01000381.1, on the reverse strand, counting down.
GGGCTCACGCAGAGGTGGAACAGCCCCAGGCTGTGTCAGGGACTGGATATTCAGGAAAATTTCCTCAGTGAAAGGGTGGTCAAGCACTGTGATGGGCAATGCTGGAGTCACGGTCCTTGGAAGTGTTCAAAAAATGTGTGGGTGTGGCTCTTGGGAGATGGTAGCTTGTGGCTGGCACAGATCTTTCCCGTGAGAATTTTCCTTCTCTTCCTTCTGTGTTCTATAAACAAAGATAAAGTTTGGATGTTATTAAAACAGTTCCTCGGGTTTGGACAGTTCAGGCCTGGCCAACTAGGCCTAGGGGGAGGTTTTGATCTGGCCAATCTGGGTGACCTTTCAAGAACCTATATAAGCTAGAAATAAATAATAAAGACTCCTCTTTTCCTATGCTATGCGAAGAGCAAGTCTTCATTTCTCAACAGAGGCTCAACAGCAACAGTAGCTTTTTAATGTTTTTTTTTAGGTTTGGCAGGGCTGCGTTGATGGTTGAACTCGATGAGCACAGAATCATTTAGGTTGGAAAAGAACTCCAAGATCGCTTTTGCTCTTTCCTTGATTTCATTCTGGTATTTCTGGGAGTGTGTGTGGAAATTCCTCCCTGGAGCTGAGGAGTGCCCATCAGAGTGACTCCTGGAGGCTGAGGGAGAGATTTGCCCGCCACATTGAAATGGGTGATGAGCATCAATGTCTTTAGTAAATGTACTTTACTAAAATAAATGCTATTAAAGGTAGTACCTTTAATATTGTTTAGTATCAATATTGCTTCAAAAATATTGCACGGCTCTAGTAGCTAGAACTACGTACACTGTGCAGTAAACAGTTCTGATCAAGATCTTTCAGTCTAATCACTACAATCATTAATTTATATATTTTATTTATATAAATATTTTTGGGTTACTGTCCTTAATCCTGAAGGACAAAGTCATATAAAGGCTCAAGTGCACTGCTTTAGACATAAACCACTGGCCAAGCGTGGGACTGAATCAGACTCCTGAAGGAGGAAGAGCCCTGTGAAGCCGCGGAGCTTGGGACTCCCAAGGGGTCGGGACGGTGGCTGGGCCCTGGGAGCCCTGACCACACCGAGGGGCGGCCGTGAGCTCTGTCAGTCTCACGCGGGGCAGCCCCGGGGGTGCCGGTGCCCCGGGGGCCGGTGCGAAGCCCGTACCACACTGCAGCCGCACCGCGCCTCAAAGAGAGACACCGCCTCCCCAACATGGCGTCCGGCGGGCGGCGTGAGGAAGAAGGGGCTGTCACGTGACCGAGCATCACCCAATCAGCGTCGGGTGCCGCCTCCGTGGCGGGAAGGGGCGCGCGGGAGGCGTTCCCGCCGCCATGACAACCAATCAGCGGCGGCTCGGCCGCGGGGCTACAGGGGGGAGCGTCACGTGTCTCCCCGCCAGCCAATCAGCGGCTGGCGGCGGCGGCGCCAAGATGGCGGACGATAAGGTGAGCGGGGAGGGCCGGGGCTGAGGGGCGCTGGGGTTGTGGGGAGGCCGCGCCGGTTCCTCCCGCGGTGGGGGGCGGGAATCACCTCCGTGTCTCCCGCAGGACTCGCTGCCTAAGCTGAAGGATCTCGCCTTCCTGAAGGGGCAGCTGGAGAGCCTGCAGCGCAGGGTGGAGGACGAGGTGCAGGCCGGCGTGGGGCAGGTAACGTGCGGGCTCAGCGCGGGCCGACCGCTCCCTCTGAGAGGGACCGGTGTGGGGGAAGGCAAATCCCAGGGAAAAAACAACCCGTAACTCACCCTTGGGGCACGTCTTGTGTCGCTCCCTCCCCGATCCCACCCGGCCGTGCCTCACTGTGCTCTCCCCTCAGGACGGATCCCTGCTGGCATCGCCCTTGCTCAAAGGCTTCCTGGCGGGATACCTGGTAGCCAAGCTCCGCTTCTCCGCTGTCCTGGGCTTCGTGGCCGGCACCTGCACGGGGATTTACGCCGCCCAGAACTACGCCGTGCCCAACGTCGAGAAGACGATTCGGGACTATGTGAATTCACTGAAAAAAGGTCGGGACTAGCGAGGAGGAGCCCGGAGGCAGCAGGGACTGCAGGAACGGTGCTCCTTAGGTAGCAGGCACAGAGCACCCCCAGGGCTCTGGGAGGCACAGCACCTGCGCCCTTCTTTTCCCTGGAAAAGGGCTTTGCTCCACACCACTGCGACACGTCAGGGGGCTGGTGGTGGGTGTTTGTTGGGCATCATGGCAGCGGTGATCACTGCACTAACCCACAGCAGCTCGAGAGCACTGAGGGGCTGCCAGCTGCCTTTTCCCCTCACCTTTCCCTGTGCCCCTGTGGACTGAGGGGCTGCTGTGCCCGGTCACCTGTGTGCCCTGTAACCCGTGTGCCCTGCCAGCCAGCCCGTGCTGTGCCCTGGGAATGTGCTTTGTGCAGCTTCTCAGGAAGGCTTGTAGTTCTCCTCCTAACGAGAGACAACACCCTGCTCTCCTGCTGCATCACAAATGTTGCGGGGAACATCCTGCTTGAATCAGGCTCATTAAATTCTTGGTACTTGGTCTCTTCAGTGTTACAGGGTGAGAATCTGTCTGGCCTCTCTACACTGATAGCAGCTCACTCGTGCTGGCTCTCGCCCGGAAATGGGAATGTTTGGGAATGCTGCTGGCTCTGCCAACAGGCTGCTCCAGAGGGGGCTGTGGGCACTGATGCTGCTGCTGTCTGTGGCCATCTACGGCTCCCACGCCCCCCTCCTGACCCTCTGCAAGGTGGACGGGGTCATCCCCTTCAGTTCCACGTCCGTGGTGGTCCTCGTGGAGCTGACCAAGCTGGCGCTGTCCCTCCTGTTCCTGCTGGCCGGCGCGCGGGAGCCGCTGGGAGCAGCGCTGTCGTGGCGCCACGCCGCGCCCTTCGCCCTCTCCGCCCTGCTCTACGCTGCCAACAACAACCTGGTGGTGCACATGCAGCTCTTCATGGACCCCAGCACCTTCCAGGTGCTCAGTAACCTGAAGATCGTCAGCACGGCGCTGCTCTACAGCCTCCTGCTGCGGCGGCGCCTGGGCGCGCGCCGCTGGCTGGCGCTGCTGCTGCTGCTGGCTGCCGGTGTCGCCTACAGCTGCGGGGGGCTGCGGGCGCCCGGCCACCCCGGCGGGATGCGCCTGCACGTCACGCCCGTGGGGCTGCTGCTGCTCGCCGTGTACTGCCTCATCTCCGGCCTGTCTGCCGTCTACACCGAAGCCATCCTGAAAAGCCAGGCGCTGCCCCTCAGCCTCCAGAACACCTTCCTGTACTTTTTTGGGGTCCTGCTCAACCTGATGGGCTCGGCGTGGAGCCGTGCGGAGGGCGGGTTCCTGGAGGGCTTCTCCCCGTGGGTGCTGCTGGTCGTGCTCAGCCAGGCCCTGAATGGCCTCATGATGTCTGTGGTGATGAAGCACAGCAGCAACATCACCAGGCTCTTCGTCATCTCCTGCTCCATCCTGGTCAACGCCCTCCTCTCTGTCGCCCTCTTCAACCTGCAGCTCACCCTCCTCTTCTTCGTGGCCGTGGCGTGCATCGGCCTGGCTGTGCACCTGTACTATGGAGTCACGTAGCCACTGCCTCCCTCCCGTGTGTCTGGGCAGCCCCAGCCCTTCCTCAGGGCTGGAATCATTCCTGGTGGGCACTTGCACAGCTCCAAGGATGCCCTGAGGAGGAGTGCTGAGGGGGAGAGCAGCCTGTCTCTGCTTCCATGGGGAAACCACTGTGCTCCAGTCCAGCCAGGCTCTGTGCCATGGGGTTCCCATGGGATCAGGCATGCCCAGCCTTAGTGAACCCCTTGTGCATGTCTCATAGTCTCAAGATGTGCCGGGGGAGATTCAGGTTGGACCTTAGGGATAATTTCTTCACAGAAGGGGTGATTAAACGTTGGAAGGAGCTGCCCAGGATGGTGGTGCAGTCACCATCGCTAAAAGTGTTTAAGGACTGGACATGGCACTTAATGCAGTGGTCTAGTTGACAAGGTGATGGTGGGTTACAGGTTTGATTTGATGACCTCAGAGGTCTTTTCCCACCTAAATGATTCTGGGACTCTGTGTCCCATGTCCTCAAGCTGCTTCTCCACACCACAGTGGCCTGGGAATGCTCCAGCAGCCCTGCTGCACCTCCTGCAAGCCCAGCATGGGACTGGTGCTGTTTCAGCTCCCATGGATGCTGCTCGATCCCTACCATTCCTGGTGCTGCTTCCCTGGGCCTCTCCCACCTCCACGGTTTTCCAGCCTAGCCCCTTCCTGGAGCCCTGCTGTCCTCAGGCTCTGTTTCCCCTCCCTGGGCACAGTGTCTCTGCAGAGCAGACGGGGACTGGGGCACATGGGAACTTTCACCTGCTCCCCGAAAGGGGGATGCCCCCCAAATTTGTACCAAGTTCCTGGCAGGCAGAGGCCGCCCGGGGTATTAAAGCTGCGGTTCAAGGGCATCCGTGTGTCTGTCCTGTGTCTGCCCTCCCTGTGGGATGGTGGCTGTGTCCCTTGGGACAGCTTTGGGGGCCAGGGATGCGTCTGAGCCTGACAACACGGATGGGTGAGGGGCACCCACTTTATTCCATGTGGCCCCAGCTGGGGGCTGCCGGCCCTCCCACCAGGCCGAGCCTGTGCTCCCACAGGCACGTTCCCAGCACAGAGGAGGGTTTTCTGTCAGGGGCAGCAGCCAGAGCGGGCAGGAGGGAAGGCTGTGCCTGGGATAACTCGTGTGACTGGGGCTGGCCAGTCTCCCGGCATCACTGGTGGCTCAGTGCAGGGAGGGTTCAGCAGGGACCTCGTCCTGCCAGGCCAGCTGTCCCCACGCCCTGGGCATGGCTCAGGGGGTCTGTGTGGTGGCATCAGCCGTGCCCACCCGTCGGGCATCCCGCAGGTGCTGGTTTTGCTCGGCGAGTTCCGTGGCGTCCCGGAGCACCTCCTGCAGCAGCGCCCGGTGCTGGCGCTCCAGGGCCTCCCGCTGCTCCTCTGCCAGGCGCTGCTGGTCCCGGAGCACCTGCGGGATACCTGGGGCGGTCTGGCACAGCCCTGGCACAGCCAGAAGAGGTGTCCCCGGCCCTGCCTGCCCACCTGCAGCAGGTGCTGCCTGCAGGCCTGCATCTCCTGGTGGTGATTCCACAGCAGGGCCTCCAGGTCCCACTCTGCTGCCTCCCGCTCCCTCAGCGCTGCCTCGAGGCTCAGGCCCAGCGCGGTCACCTGCTGCTGCCAGCGCTCTGTGTCCCACTGCAGGGGACAGGGACAAGGTCAGGGCAGCTCCAGGGTGTCCCTGCTCCGTTGGGCGGTGCTAGGGAGAGCAGTGCCAGGGGAGGAGAGGCTGGAGCTCACACTGCTGGGCTCTGCCTGTGCCCACCTCTCCACTGTGCTCCTGGGCTGGCACGGCGCTGGCCCCGAGCTCTTGCTGGAGCTGCCGGCAGTGCTGAGCCCGCAGCCGCTGCCGCTGTGCCCTGGCCAGGGCGCGCTGGACCTCTGGGGATGGGCACGGCTGGCGCCGGCTCCCTGCCTGGCAGAGAGTGGAGCGGGCACAGATGGCACCAGGACCCGGTGCTGGCAGCGCAGAGCTGGCCCTGCGCAGGGACCCTGCGGGCTCCCACTCACACTGTCACCCCCGGGCTGTGGCTGTGACACTTTGCTCTGGGATGGCTCCTCCAGCAGCCCCTGCCCTGTGCTGGCCAGAGCTCGGCTGTCCCCTCCCTGTCTTCTCCTGTTGTCACCCTGTCGTGCTGTGTGGGGATGGGAGGAGGATGAGTGTGACATGGGGTGCTGAAGAAGGATGTTCGGATGGAGAGCGAGGTCTTTCCCACCGTGTAAAGCCATGCTCTGTGCCCACATGTCCTGCACCCAGGTGCGGGATGCCTGCCTGGCCCCACGCTCTGGCCCTGCTGGCTCCAGGCTGGCACTGGTGGGCAGTGTCTGGGTCCCAGGCTGCTGGCCTGGCGATGTATTCCCTGCAGAGACCTGGTCCTGTGGGAGAAGGAGATGTTACAGGGACACAGCCGGGATTCAGGGCTTCTCCTACGCTGGGACTATCCCTGGATGAGGAGGCCTGGCCTGACCTCTGCCCACCTCGGCACTGGGCTGGTGCATCTCAGTTGTCCCAAGCGCCTCGGCTGTTGCCTGCTTTTTCTCCCACCTTTGATTCTTCAGCACCTGGAAAAGGGGAACTGGAGGTCCTTGTTGGGGTGTTTCAGACCTCCAGGCCTGGCATGGCTCCAGGGACACATCTCACCCCTGGGGCAGCTTCAGCCCCTGCCCTCAGTGCTGGACAAGGGTCTTGACACCAGGATGGGTCAAGAGCCTGGACCTTACCCAGCGCAGGAGATGAGTGCCATCCTGGTCCCATGTGGATCCAGGGGCATTCCCCACCTGCAGCTCCCACAGGGCCTTCTGCAGCTGGGCCACAGCTGTTTTCTGCTCAGGAAGGCCGGCTCCAGCCAGCACCTCCATCCGCAGCCCTTGGATCTCCCTCCGGCGCGCCGCAATCTCCTCCTCGGGGTCCCAGAATGTGGCAGAGATGGTCTTGGCCAGCCCCTTCACCCTCTCAGCCAGTCCCAGGGCTCCCAGGATCTCCTCTCTGGAGGTGTCTGGGAGAACAGCGGGTCCTGGGCAGGGGCCTTGGGGGGCCACCAGCGCAGGGGGTCCCGGTGCGATAGAGATGAGTGGAGCCGGTGTCCAGCCTCCAATGACTGCAGGTGTCCCCGGGCAGCAGCCAGGGACTGAGTGCCAGGTGTGGGGCAGGATGGGGGGCAACCTCAGGGAGGGGGCATCCGCAGTGCGTCCCAGTCCCTGGCTACCTGGCAGTGACACACACAGCAGCAGGAAGGTCAGGCTGTTCCCCTGCAGCAGCCGCTCCACGATCCAGGGCAGGCAGACAGCATCAGGTTCCCTGCACATGGGGAGAGACACCCCAGGAGAGGGATGGCTCTGGCAGTGCCAGGCAGGCTGAGCCCCGACCCACAGGAGCCCAAGGATGGCATGGCCATACTGGGAGCAAGCCCATGTCCCCAAGGAGCGGTGACACCCCCTTGGCTCCCAGCCATGGGCTCCCGCTGGGGTGTCCCTCCTGCTTCACCTCCAGGTACGGAGTTCCCTGCCCCACAGCAGGCACACGGTTATGCTGGAGTGGGGACAGCTCAGCCCCGGTACGTACAGCCTGGGGCGCGGCCCGGTGGCCCCTGGGGACACCAGGATCCTGAGGGCCGAGCGCTGGCGCCTGCCACCCTCCAGCTCCCGCTCCATGGTGAGAGTGAAGAGGCTGCCGGCCCTGGGGAGAGGCTGCTGTGGGAGTGGGGCTGCAGCAGAGCCAGCCCCAGCACCCCACGGCCCAGTCCTTCCCGACCCGTGGGATCTGGGCCAAATCCCTCACCCCTGCACAGCTGAGCGCGCGTCGGTGAGGGGCTGCTGAGCACACCCCTGGAACAGCTCGGGGATGGCACTCAGCCCCCTGGCATAGGCACTGATGGCAGCCTGGGCATTGGGCACGGCCATTTCTGTTGCCTCCTCCACCACCCTGGAAGCAGAGGAAGACAAGACCAAGCGAGGAGGGTTGCATCCACCCCCTGGACTCACTGAGGAGCACCTCCGGCCATGCTGTGGCTGGGCACCGTGCTCCCTGCCCAGCCCCACTCCTGATGTTGGGGTAGCAGCCCCCAGGAGCATCTGCTCAGCCATGGGGCATCAGGTACCTACAGGCCCAGGGGTGCCACATCCATCACTCGCAGGGCTCGGCCATCAGGACGGAGCAGGTCCCAGGCTTTGTCGTGGGTGCTGACCTGGAACGAGGGGGCTGCATTAGGCAGGGGGCAGGAAAAGGGGGCTGCTGGCATCCCACACTCACGAGGGGCCCAGAATGCTTGTGGCCATGCACTGGTGAGGGCTGAGAAAGGCTGATTTCGGGGTAACTCCCAGCTTTTCCAGCCCTGGCACCAGAGAAGGGTGGAGCCCTGGGAATGCCCGAGCCCTGTGTGGAATTTATCAGGTGCCTGGCAGCATCCCAGAGCGAAAAGGCAGGACCCAGCCCAGTGACAGGAGCTGGCATCACTCCTGTGCCAATCAAGGCCACACTGGAGGGACCTTCAGGCCACAGGGAGAAGTGACTGGCCCAGAAAGCCCAGCTGTGATAGGAGCAGGAAGGGTTTGGAGGGCTCCCCTGTTCCCACCATGCTGCTGGAGCCTGGGAGATGCTCTGCGGGCAGCTAAGGCTTCCCACATCTGGCAAGTCCTGGAAAGAAATGCGAACACCTGGGATTCAAATGTCTCCAGTCTTTGGTCACCCTCTGGATGTGGGGACTGGATGCCAGTACAGGGCAATATGTGCTTTTGGCACAGCAGGGTCCAGGCAGTGGCAGAGAGGGAATGGCACCCATTAGGCAGAACATCCTGCCCTGCTCCTGCCCTACCTGGACCAGACTGACCGTCTGCAGGCTCTGTGTGTCATCCCCCAAGGCCTCCAGTTCCTGGAAGATGGTGTTGATCACCTGTGGACAAGCTGGGAGCTGTTGATTCCCAGGACCGGTGGCTGGGTCTCACCCTTACCCTGGTGGGATCGGGGTCCATTGGGAGCCCAGCACTGCACAGTTGTGCTGTCACCTCTCCCTGGCACCTCTCCCCTGTGCCCTCACCTGCCAGATGACACTCTGGAAGGGCAGCTGTGTGCCAGGGCCATGGGGATCCCACAGCAGCAGGGACACGCTGTAGCCAAGGGGAACCAGGGCCAGCTGGGGTCTTGCCAGCTCCAGGACCTTCTCCTGGTAGGAGAGACATAGCCAGCAGAGCAGGGTCAGCATGGCACGGACAGCGTGGCACAGCCATGGCAGCCATGGCACAGCATGGTGCACATGGCCTCAGCTCATGTGGCTGCGGACGGGGTACAGAGGAGGACTTGGGGCTCTCCGTACCTGTCCTGCATCCAAGTGGAAAACACCATCAACAGTCAGGGAGCTCTCCTGGTGCGAGGGAGGGGGATAATGTTCAGCTTCTCCCTATCCCAGCATGACCAGTGCAGGGCAAAGGAGGGACTGGGCACACTGGGATGGAGATGGCAGGGGTGGCACACAGGGCCTGGCACGGGCAGGGGTGAGGGGAAACCTCCTCCTTTCCCCTGCTCTCTGGGAACCCCCAGGAGCCCCCTAAAAGGGAGGGGCCCATAGGGGTGTAGGGCAGGATCAACCCAAGACCTCAGCTCCTATCAGGGTCCCAGGTGTGGCAGGTGGTGGCACAGAGCCCCTGCTCCCACCTGGTTCCCCAGGGACCCTTGTACCCCTGATGTCCCCGCCCTCCAGCTCTCACCTGGGGCTCCTTCCCAGCGAAGAGGAGCTGTAGGGGGTCCTCGCTGCCATCCACCCAGCTTCCCCCTGGCCCTGAAAACACTGAGTGTGGGATTGCGTGGGGGGTCACCCCCACTTGCCCCAGCCCTGTCCCACCTCCCTCGCAGCCCGGAGCCACATCCCAGGGCTTCACATCATTCCCGAGCCCTCCCGCTATGTCTCAGAGCCACCAGGGTGGGGAGGACGCCCCGTCCCTGTCAGCGCTGCCCAGACCAGGCCCACAGCTTGGCCAGTGGTCCCAGTGCCACCACGGCTGTGGCTGCTGCCCTGTCCCCCTGTTCCCCGGCGTGGGGGTTCAGGTGACGGCTCCGGGATGTCCTGAGCTCTACCTGCTGCCCGGTGAAGTCCCACGGCTGCTCGCACGCTGACATCCTGCTCGGCCTGCCAGGACAGAGGGGGAAGGAGCCACGCACTCAGCACCACCAGGAGCTGGGTGAGCCCCAGGGAGCTGGGCAGCCCCTGACAGGTCTCTGGAAGCCAGCCTGGACTGTCCCCCACCACGGCACTCACCTCGTCCATGGGCAGTGTGGCAGCAGCCACCTGTGAGCTGCTGTTTGGTCAGAGCAGGGATGGGGTTACCTGGGGGATCCGGTTCTCCTGCATTATTGATGGATGTGGGCAGAGCCAGAGCCAGCCTGGAGGCACCGTGTTCCAGGGGCTGAGCCCTGCTGGCCAAGGAATCAGCGGGACCACCCAAGGAATTCCACCCAAGGAATCAGGGCAGGAGGGTGCCTGGAGCCACTCACACCACTGGGGTGCTCCCGGCTCCAAGAGGGACATCTCTGTCAGCCATGGCTGGGAAATGAGGGATCTTGGACTACCATTCGGGTTGGCACAAGAAGTGACCACAAACCACAGACTCGCTGGAGATCACTCACAGCAAGAGAGCACAGAAGGAAGTGCCAGTGCTGAGGATCTCCCTTGCCTGTGGAATTGCAGGTGGTGGGGGCCAGGAGACAGCCCCTGTCCTGCTTTTGGGCAGGACCAGGAGGAGCAGATGCACACGTGTCCCTCTGAGAGCCTCTTCCCTGTATAGAATGAGACCAATGCCCCTGCCCCCCAAAACTCCCTCGCACAGCTGGAACAGGCAGCCCTGGGGGCTCCATCAGGAGCAGGGCAGGTCACATGGCAGGGATCATAGCGGCGTGTTGGGGCTTGGGGAGCTGGAGGTGGCCAGAAGGAAAACTCCTCACAAGGGTGGAGCCCTGGGACAGAGGAGGGCATGGGGCTTTGAGGGGTTCCCCGGCACTTGGCTGGGCAAAGCCACAGTGGGATAATGCTGGGGGAAGCCCTGCTCCACAGGGGAGCCCAGACTGGGGATTCCAAGAGCCCCTCACCAGCATTTGGGGGTCTTGTGAGCCTTCCCAGAGAGTCCCCGTGGGGAAGCACCCGTGGGAATGGTCACGTATTCCTCTCAAGCTCCATGGCAGGGCCTGGCCCTGACCCTGACCAGGCAGATGCCACCATGTGGGTGCCCCCAAGGGATAGCAAAGCCTGGGATTCAGGAGACAGTGATTTCTCCTTCCTCATCCATCTGCCAGCAGCTGCTGCTCCCTTTTCCATGCCCAGCCAGCCCAGGATGCCCAAGGTGCAGGGACACCCTGTTGTACACCCTGGTTAACACCAGCAGAACGGTGCCTTGACCAACACCCTGAACCACCCATCACCCTCCCATAGCCCAGGGCACAGCCCCACCCTCCCTCCAGCGGCTCAGGGCTGGTGGCACAGCCCCAGAGCCCCTCCACCCCGGGCAGGGACACACCCGGGTGCCCCTGGACATGCAGCAGACCCCGAGTCCATCACGATCCACGCCTGGACCCCGTGCCCTGTTCAGCTGCTCTCCAGATCCAGCCTCGGTCCTTCCCACACTGTTTTTCCCCACTCCCAGCCAGCCCAGGCTGTGTTTGCCTGCAGGTCATGTGTGCCTGTGCCCAAACAGAGTGGGAGGGACACAGAAAACACCCAGGCACAGACTTTAATGTAGAGGCAGGACAGGCCCTGAGGAAGAAGAGCAGGGCTTGGCCAGGTGAGCGTTGCCTGCCTGCCACCAGCCCCTTCTTTTACAAGGACATGGAGTGAGAGGATGAGGGGGAATGGCTTCACACTGACAGAGGGCAGGGTTAGGTGGGATATTGGAGAGAAGTCCTTCGCTGTGAGGGTGGTGAGGCCTCAGCATAGTCTGCCCAGAGAAACTGTGGCTGCTCCATCCCTGGAAGTGTCCAAGGGCGGGTTGGATGGGGCTTGGAGCAAGCTGGGATAGTGGAAGATGTCCCTGTCCATGGCACAGGCTAGAATGAGATGATCTTTAAGGTACCTTTCAACTGAAACTATCCTGTGATTCTATGATTCTCCCCCATCCCCATTCTCCCATGCCTGTCCCTTCCCCACCCACCTCCTTCCTTTGAATATTCCCCAGTCCTGCATTCCCATGCTCTGCCTCAGCATCCCATAATCCATTTTCTCCTTACTGTGAGATTTTCTCCAAATGACCCAGAACCCAGAATAAACCCATTTTCTTCTATCACTTAAAAAGTTTCTGGCTGAACCTCCTCAAGGTCCCACTTAGACTCATCCACCTGTGCCTTAGGTTGAGGTCTAAGGAGCTGCTCCTGCTCATCAGCATTTGTATGCAGGAGTGTTTAATTTTTGTCTTTTGTGGTTTTTCGGTTTTTCTCTTAGGCTGAAGAGCAGCCAAGCAGCATCCTGCCAAACCTGACATCCTGGCCCAGCCATAGCAGCAGGTGAGGAGATCAGCACCAGGATCAGCACAGGGGCCGTGAAGGCTCCAAGGATGGCTGGACTGGTAGGGCTAAAGGGTGGAGGGGGGCTCTGGGCAGGGACCAGCAAGACTTGGGGCATCTCAGTGCTGCTGGTGGGAATATGATGGAGCTGAACTCCTCTTGTCCAGGGCAGGTGACATGGCAGGGACAATGGGGGTGTTGGGGCTTGGGGAGTTGGAGGTGGCCACAGGGATGTCCCCTATGGGAGGGTGTGGCTCTGGGTCAGAGCTCAGCACAGGGCTTGGAGTGAGGGGTGCCCCAGCACTCGGCTGGGCACAGCCATAGCGGGATAATCCTGTGGATGGTCCTGCTCCACAGGGGAGCCTAGACTGGGAACACCAAGAGCCCCTCATCAGAACTGGGGGCCTGTGAGCCTTCCCACGGAGCCCCTGCGGGGAAGCACCGGTGGGAAGGGTCCAGGTGCCCCTCAGGCTCTGCGGCAGGGCCTGGCCCTGACCAGACAGACGGCCCCGGCCAGGCCGAGCAGGGCAAGGGCGACGCAGAGCGGGGCCACCACGGCGGCGAGGTCACAGCGCAGCACCGACACCGGCACCTGGGACACCGGCCAGCCCTGGTACTGAGCGGGGGAGTGGCACCTGTAGTCCCCGGGCCAGCCCTGCCCCAGGTGCCCAGTGGCCGCCAGCGCCTGCAGCCCCCCAGCCCCGGAGCACGAGCAGTCGAAGGGGTTGTCAGCCACAGCCACGTCCTGCAGGCTCCCCAGGAGCTTCACCTCATCCCTCGGCAGCTCCGTAATGGAGTTGTTGTCCAGGTGGAGGGTGTCCAGCATGGGGTAATTCCTGATGGAGGGGACAGCCTGCAGCAGGTTTTGGTTCAGGAACAGCTTCTTCAGGGAGCTGAGGGAGATGTCTACAGCATGGAGATGGTTGTGGCTCACGTCCAACACCTCGAGGTCGGGAGGCAGCGGTGCTGGCACTTCAGCCAAGCCAGTGTTGGACAGGTTAAAATGCCGGAGGGATGCTGGCCACTGGCAGGAGGAGGATGGGTCTGCCACGAGCTTGTTGTGGCTGAGATCGAGGTGCCGGAGCTCCGGCAGCAGCTCCATGCCCTTGCACACGCTGTGGTAGGACCTCAGGTTGTTGTGATGCAGACTCAGCTCCCGGAGCTGAGGGAAAGCTCCCTGGCAGAAGGCAGGGGTCAGGCTCCCATCCCCGAGGCTGTTCTGTGCCAGGTCCAGGGAGCGCAGAGCTCTGAACACCCTCCCGATGGCACAGGGCAGGCTGGTGACACGGGAGCTGGTGACAGCCAGCTCCTCCAGGGTCTCCAGCCACCTGCTCAGGCTGGAGAAGGCCTGTTCATGGCCTGTCAGTGGGGCAGATGTCACATTGTGGAAGCTCAGGGACAGTATGGGCAAGTTCTGGCCATCCATGTCGCTCCAGTCACCTGTCCCCTGGAAAACGCAGCTCTCAAAGGCCAGCTCCTGCACATGGGTGTAGGAGAAGAACCTCAGCACACGGGCGAGGAGTATCTCAGGCACCAGGACACTTCCAATAATTATTTTCTGGATGATAAGGGAGCCCAGAGTTTCAATGGTGGAGGAGTCCGGGTCCCTGATGGGGAAGGCCATGTATTTCTCCAGATCTCCACCCTGAAACTCCACCACAGTTGCTGGGAGGCACTGGATGATGCTGCCTATGGTTTCCTCGGACAGGTTGTAGCACACACAGTACTCCTGAGTGCGGTTGAAGAAACACCTGTTTCTTCTGCCTTCTGCCTCCAGCAGCCCCACACCCAGGAGCAGGAGCACAGCCACACTCATGGTGAACAACCTAAAAACTGGGGGAGAAACGGTGAAAGGCAGCTGAGGGGATCACTCTGACCCAGGCTGGAGGGATGGCTCGGGCAGGTTCAGCCCTGCAGAGCCACCCCTCGGGGACAGGGCACTGCCCTCATCCCTCCTGCACCCGCCCGGCCACTGAGCCGTGAGTCGGGCAGCGCTCGGGCCAGCAGCCAAACACCCAGGAGCTGCAGCCGTGCCACCCTTCCCTCAGCAGGGAGTCTCCCGAGGCTCTGCACTGTCCTGCCTGGGCTGCCTTGCTGCAGGCTCCCACTCCTAAACGACCAGGAAATGCCTGGAGAAACTACAAATGCGGAGTTACGGACAGTGAATCCAGATGTATCAGTCTGACCATGGAGAGAGCCCCAGCTCTGTTTGTACCTCTGTCATCTGGGGCAGGAAATTGCAACAGAGGGCTTCATGTTTTCTCCTTCCTCACTCAGCGATTTGATTCACCACCAGCCCCCAAAGGGGGTGAACACATCCCTGGCAGCATCGGACATTGGTCAGCTGACAGTCTGTTCTCTGATCATCAGATTGCAAAAGAAGCAGCAAGCAAAGATTAAAGGCTCCTAAAAACGCGCTGATTCAGCTCTGCTGAGTGGCAGGAGGTCTTTGGGGGTCCCCAGTCCAGCCTCCTGCTCTGAGCAGGTCTGTCGCTGGCACCAGCCCTGATCGGCCACAGCTTTCTTTGGCCACATCCCGAAGCCCACCGAGCACGGAGCTCTCCCTGCCCGTCCGTGCCGTCGCGGGGCTGCACCACCCTCCCGGGGAGGAACTCTCCCCCGGCACCTGCACCAAGCGCCCCTCGCTGCTCCCAGGGGAGCAGGATCGGGGTGGGTTTGTCCAGTGACTCACCAGCCAGCTCACACCGAAATGTTTCCTTGCTCCGCTTCTGCTTCCTCCAGCTGCTGCCAAGTCCCGGGCTGAGGTGCCAAAGGCTCCAAGTGCTCAGCTCCGTCCGGCTCCCGATCCTGCCCAGCCTCCCTCCGGCTGAGCCCTCGGTGCTCCAGATGTGCTCCAGCTGCCGCTGGCGCTCCCGCAGCTGGCGCTGCCCGGCTCGGGTCCCCACGCCCGGGGCTGGGCAGGCACCTGGAGCCCGGCTCCCGGGCACAGCCCTCGCTCCCACAGCGTGACTTCCTGAGCAGGACGGAGCCAACCCGAGTCACTTCTGCTTGGCTTCCCTGCGGCTGCGGGCTGGGAAGGGCTGTGGCCGGAGTGCCAGCGCTGCTGACGTTCCTAGGAAGGGTGACGGAACGGAGTGCGGGCAAGGTTCCCCAAATGCACCCTCGGGATCAGCCCTTCCAGATGCTCTGGTATTGCTGTGCCTCAGAGCCCACTGGATGCTGAGCACCCTGCAGGCACTGCAGAAGGGTACGGGACTGTCATACCTGGCACCCAGACCATGCCCTGGTGCCTGTGTTCCATGTAGGATGGGGATGGCACAATTCTCACTCTTCGTCCAAGCAGCCCGAAGCTGCAGAGGGCACTCCTTCACCAGAAGGATCCAGAAGTGTTCAAGAAACAGCTGGATGTGGCACTGAGTGCTCTGGTCTGGCTGACAAGGTGGTCATCAGTCAAAGGCTGGACTCGATGGTCTTGGAGACCCTTTTCAGCCTAAATGGTTCTGTGAATCTGTGAGCTCTCGGGAATTTTTTTCTTTCCGAGGGATTTCTCTGCCTATGTTGGTTCACAAAGGTCTTCAGAAAGGTAACGAAACTGCATGGCTGGACAATGCAGCTCCCAGTTTGTTGTTGTTAATGTGGCACTACTCATTGGTGCCACAACAGCTGGGCTGGGAGCTGCCTGTCCCTTGCTCTCTGGGACTCTAGTGCAGAGGGGCTCAGCAATTCCATGATTCCTCTTCTACATCCTTGGGTTACATGAAATTCCTCAGCACAAGAAGGACGTGGAACTGCTGAAGCAAGTCCAGAGGAGACCATGGAAATACCCCAAGGGCTGGAGCCCCTCTGCTGTGTAGACAGGCTGGGAGATGGGAGTGTTCAGCCCGGAGAAGGCTTAGGGGACACCTTAGAGCACCTTCCACTGCCTAAAGGGAGTCCAGGAGAGGGACTTTGCACAAGGACCTGGAGTGACAGGACAACGGGGAATGGCTTCACACTGACAGAGGGCAGGGTTAGATGGGATATTGGGAAGAAATTCTTCCCTGTGAGGGTGGTGAGGCCCTGGCACAGGTTGCCCAGAGAAACTGTGGCTGCCCCATCCCTGGCAGTGTTCGAGGCCAGGTCGGACGGGGCTTGGAGCAAGCTGGGATAATGGAAGGTGTCCCTGCCCATAGTGGAGGGGTTGGAACTGGATGAGCTTTAAGGTCCCTTCCCACGCAAATGGGTCTGGAATTCCATGAAGCTGCTGCTGAGGGCATGATGGAAAAATCACAGCTGCCCTCTGAGCTCTCCTCCTGGCCCCTTTTGATAAGCCCGGCAGCTCTGCCCGGGGCTGGTACCTTTAATTTCTGCCCTCCAGCTGCAAATTCCCCAAACGCCTCCCTGCGGAAGCACGAGCTCCTCTGCCCCTCGGTCCCCATCCCCACGGAGGAAGGTCCCGGGGCACCGAGACGCCTTGTTTCATATTTCTAGTGAATCTTTGGGGGCTTTCTTTGGCCTCAGCATAAGCTTATGCATAAGCATAAGCGGCGGCCGCACAGCTGCCCGTGCCCGGAGCGGGCTGGGCGCTCCGGCTGCGAAGGGGGCCGGGATCGGGTTTTCCCCGCCCCAGGACGATGAGCTTTAAGGTCCTCCTCCTCCTCCTGCTCCTCCTCCTCCTGCTTCTCCTCCTCCTCCGCCATGTGGGGCCGGCGGCGGGGCTGGCGCGGCGGGCGCAGCGCGGAGGAGCTGCGGGTGCGGCGGCGGGAGCGAGAGGCAGGTCCGGCCGGGGACAGCGGGCACGGCCGGGGGGTTTGCGGAGCCCCCCGTGGGTGGGAGGGACCCCCGAGCCCAGCCCAGCCCTCCCCGCCCC